>FXXK01001890.1:0-17226 GCA_900184695.1 Betula pendula
CACAATACAAACATTGATTAAGAATGAAGCAGAACCACATAATAGAATTTTTTTTACGATATAAATCATCAATAAAGATTATGCTTGCATCGCATCCCCAAATTAAGAGTTGTTTCCGTTTCCTTTCCCCTTTCCTTGTAGATTAGCTATTCTTGTCATTGAGGAACTAGTTAAAGAGCTTTCGCAAGAGCAACCTCAACTTGGGCTTTGACAAAACTTGGCTATGTGGAGTAGACCTCACTCGCTCTTTGGCTCGCTCCTGGCTTTTCTTTTCTAGCAAACTCTTCAACTTGTTGGGCAGTAGCTGCAAAGCCCTCTCTTTTTAGTCGAGTACTACCAAAGCTTGCTAGCTATAGCTTCGTACCTTGCTTTAGCTCTAGCTTCCGCACTTCGCCCGGTTCCACCAAATAATGAAAGCATATGATACAGTAAAGTGGGAGTTCCTTATTGCGGTTTCAAGAACTGTAGGTTTTTCAGAAATTGTTATCAGTGAATTACTGATTTATATCCACATTTAAGTTCTCTTAACATCAATGGGGAGCTGTGTGTTTCTTTGTTGGGGAACATTAGTGGGTTTATGCTTTTGCTTACTAACTATTTAGGAACTTATAAAGGTAGACTATTTCTCTTTTTGTAGATAGATGGATAGAGGAAAAAAAGTTGGTTTCGATCTTTACTAATTACAGAAAAATAATTCACAAAATTAACTAGAAATGAAATCAATCTTCAAAACTAATTTACAAATAGAAAAATAACACAAACAGAGAACATCATTAAGACATTATTATATTCAATAACCATAATCTTTGAATTACAAGATGTCACTTAGGATTAGGAATTGAGCATAGATAACTAACTTAAAATATGGTTTTGAGTTGCATGACTTCTGACTTCTATGTTTAATGATTTAGCACCGCTTGAAGTTCTAGTAGCAAATTATGTTCTATGTACGTAACCAGACAATCATTCATCTATTAATTATCTGTTCTTTTACATAAACAATTTTTAACAATATTTACAGCTGAAAATGTTATTTTAACAATTGTTGTCGCAACTGGGAGAATAAACGACAATTTACCAGTGAATAAACCAATAGATTGACAATATCATTTCATCTCTACTATTTTCTTAGTAACATGTCCAATCCCTTTGACTATTAAGAATTCTCAGTATAATGCATGTCAATGCTGGTTATCCAAGGTAATACGTTGAACTGCGGAAAAAAATATACAGATAAAATTGAGTAAGACAAAATAATTTCTCTTTGGTAAAAGCAACAAATGAGTCATCTAGACTCAAGCACGCAACACAAAGTAATAATCTAAAATTGCTAATCAAAATGATATTAAGTTCCTGGAGTTCTATGTCTATAACATTTGTTGTCAACTCACAAGTACTTTGAATCAAGTTGTGAGGTGTAGAACGCCAAAAAAGCAAACAACTATCATGGCTGTATAAAAAATGAATATTAGGTTTGTCTAACTCTCATCTTTATTTAAATGAACCGTTTTGTTTTATTTAAACGAGCGTTTTGGTCACAAATATTCTCTGTTGTCTTCATTCTTCATCTATCATGTTCTTAATCTAAGTTCTAACCTAAATTTCTGAAACAAATAATAAATGAAAAAAAAAAAAAAAGATGTTGGCATGAGTCGTGAGAGCGTCTAGTCTGAATCCCGATCGTCCTGAAAAAGCTTTGCCTTTGATGAGTGGTTGAGGGGGGCAACTAGAGCATCCAAGGAAGTTCTAATGGGGGTAAAGAAATTTTTTGGGGGTGATGAGGGTGTTTGACCTCTCTTGACCCCTCCTCCCTCCACTAAGGCCTTACATACTTTTTTTTTTTTTGTACAATCTGCCTAAATTAATAGGCTGACAGACAAGTATTTAAAGGCAAGACCAAGATTTTAATAGGTGGGGCCAAGCTTTTAATTGGTAGAGGCAAACAATTAGAGTTTGACCCAAACACAGTATTCCTTCACCTCTTCATGTGAGATTTCAAAGACCGGGAAGGGCCAGGGTCCATATTAACCCCCACCACCCCCCCTGGGGGGGGGGGGGTCCCGTCTCTTTATTATACGGAGAAAGGATTGGTGAAGACGATCCTTGGGGGTTGTTTTTATATAGAAAAACACTAGGCAGCGTAATCGGTTGAACAGTAGTGTTCATGTTCGAACGAGATGGCCCCTTGAATGCGGCCTTTGTAACCACGATTGAGGGCCATTAGAACTTGTTGATCACATAGCGCTTCATTCGAATCTGCGATCACAGCCCGCTCAAACAAGATTGTCCAAGGTAGAAAAATAGGGTTTTTTACCAATGAAAGAGGAAGTTTTAGGGAATTTAGCAAGATGGGTTTCTGAAGCAGGTTTAGAAAATTTAGGAGTAGAGTAAAAATTAGGGTGTTTGAACCTCAATTGACATAAAAATTTTAAGCGGTTTTTAATCAAGATGATTATCATAGGATAATACCAACGAGTTTAGTGCTTTGGCGTTTAGTATGTGATCAACTGTAACAATGTAACAAAAATTATCACCATAGGTTTCTCTCTTATGACAAGTAGTAGTCTTGCACCACGAAACATTGCAATATTAACAATGAGTTTTATTTTTGGTTTACTCTAGGCATAGTCAAATGCCTAGTCACATTCCACATACATTACATGCTTGTAGGGTAATATTGAAGTAGCTATATATAGAAACTTCTTTTATATCTCTCCAATGAGGATGAAAGTTGTTCATTTTTAAAGGAATGCGGGAATTAATACAATGAATTATCTCATTACAATTAACAAACTGTAAATTCTTCCTTTTTACAATTGCAATAATTAAAAAAAATAAAAAATTAAGAACCTAAAAGGACAAACCGGAAGATCGGAATGTCTGAACAAGTTACATAAAGTAGAAGTAGTACTCCTAAGTATTTGGAAAAGGACAGTACTTTTAATTAGCTAGTTGACAGCACTGCATATCCTTCTTATCTGCCCAGCTGAGCCAGTGAGAGGATCAATTTCACTCATTTTTATCATGGCTGATGCAAAATCAGACTTAAAAGTGGCAGGGCTTCTACTATATTCTGAAACAATATTGTTCGTCGACCCTCCACTAAAGAGAGTTTGATCTGATGCAAGGAGACCCTTCTTTTGAATTAAATTCTTGAAGTAGTTGTTGTCAAAAGAATTTGGTGTCACCAAGTCCAGCGCTGCCAGGTTTTGATCGCCATCTGTAGTAGGGCAATGGCGCTTGCGAGTGCTGGCAAATCCAGCATCAATGTCACTCCCATTGTTGTATATCCGGTCTCGAAATGTGATGCATCGAGCTTGCCCTAGTGTGTGGGCACCTGCATTTGAATATTAATTTTGTTAAAATATTGATTAAATTTATCATTTTCTATAGCAGCTTATTAAGCTTTTATCTCTATCATTCACCTACTATTTAATTTAAAATATTCTACATATTGGACTAACCTGATAAAGCGACCATATCTCTTGCACTAAGGCCTTTGCGAGAAAAGAGAGAAATAAGTGTTTCAAGGTCGTCTCTTGCAGTTGGAAGTTCTCTCTCGGCTAAAGTTGAGCTTGCAGTGGTGGAATCTCTTCTTCCGAGCTTCACTGTCCAAGATGGTCCACCCACCTGTTTTTTTCAAAGAGAATCTCATCAAACCTTTATCTTCGATTTAATTTGCAAATCAAAATATCCATATATAACAGGGGAGAAGAATGACAGCTATATAAATGTATACTCACAGCAACTGATGCATCTCGTGCTGCCACCGCAAGAATATCTGCGCAGGATACAACTCCAGGGCATGTCTTCTCTACCTTAGCTTTCGCACTGTCTATGACTTCATAACCTCTTGCAGAATCCTTATTTTGCAATGCGTTTCTTTCGCCGTCCTTCAGTAGAATTGATGCATCACAACCCTGCAGTGCACAAGCAACCCTTCATATATTAATACTCAAATCGCATATTAATTTGGAGAAAGGGGTCGGCCGGGAAACATATGTACTACAGGAAAATATATAAAAATTATGTTAATTATTGTACGTACCTGAAACAAACAATCATGAAAATGGAGACGAACAAGAGATGCCGCCATTCGACGTTCGCGTGAAACTGCTGTTCTAATAGCAGTCCGAATAGTGCTTAGTGCATTCGGACACGTGTTGTCATAAAACTCAGGAAAGAGATGTGCTTTGCACGTGGTGCTCAAAACAGGAACATAAGCACAACAGCTGCAATGTTTGCATAGGAGAAGAAAGAATTTCTCATCCAACTCTTTACCATTGCTGCCATTTCTTTCAGCTAATTCCAACTATATATGTTTAATTTGACGCAATAAGTTAATTATAAGCAAAAGATCAAGTGGAGAAGAATGATCAGATAATAATGGAGTAAGCTGAAATGCTCCCATCAATTTATACATGCAGCACAAAGGCATGTATGATAGAGTACTTTGCAATTTCTGCTTTGATTGGCTCTTAACGCGTTGCCACTCTCATGTGGCTGGATGACAAATTCTCCTTTGACTGGCCAAAGTCAAATATAATATGCTTTGAACATTCTTAGCTCTTATCTACATATAATAAAATAAGAATATACACAAGTCAAAGATAGAGAATTCTGTACCGTACGTACGTAATAATATATTATATATATATAATATATATGCATGCACTATATTCTCGTAGACGTTTGAACTGGCTGCTAATGGGCAGTTGGCATAGTACAGTAAATGAGAACTTCGAATAGTTCAATATTTGACATTTTGGACCAAATTAAATGCACTTGGCCATTGATTCTAATTAAAATGGATAATATATATAATATACATATATATATATATATATATGCATGCATTAAATTCTCGTAGACGTTTGAACTGGCTCCTAATGGGCAGTTGGCATAGTACAGTAAATGAGAACTCCGAATAGTTCAATATTTGACATTTTGGACCAAATTAAATGCAGTTGGCCATTAATTCTAATTAAAATGGTAGGTACGTAGGCTTTTGTTTTCTTCTCTTTATCTGGGTGATGACGGCAGCCCGCGTGTTGTCTCTTCTTTTCCTAAAAAGTTATGTCATGTTTGTTTTTTAAATTTAGAATTTAATGTTATTCATGAAGTATATTGATTTAATCCTGTAAATTTGAATCGAATATCTCAATTTATTTGTTTCTGCTCTATCTTCATATGTGAAAGGTGATCAGTATTGCTGCTTGACAAACTTCTTTTTGCATTATATGTTCTTGATAGTTAGGGTGCGTTTGGGTAAGCGATTTCGTAGATAATAAGTGCGATTTTAAACAAATCGTAAAAACTGAATTGTTTGGGAACTGCGATTTAAAAAATTGCGATTTGAAAACGCAGAAAATCTGCAATTTCAAATCGCAGGTAAGGAGGTGCTTTTTTGAAAACGCAGAATTTTTAAACGCTAAACTGCGATTTTAAAAATAGCCGATTTTAAAAAGTGCGATTGAAAACGTGATTTTTAAAACGCAATTTAGCGTTTGGCAAAATTGTAGTTTGGCATTTAAATCGCAGTTTAGTCGTTTTAAAATTCTGCGTTTTCAAAAGCACCCTTACCTGTCGATTTGAAATTGCAGATTTTCTGCGTTTTCAAATCGCAAATTTTTTAAAATCGAGTTCCCAAACAATTCAGTTTTTACGGATTTGGTTTAAAATCGCATTATTATCTACGAAATCGTTACCCAACGCCACCCTTAACTATACAAGAACATATATGCAAAAAGAGTTTGTCAAGCGGCAATACTGATCACCTTTCAACCATATGAAGATAGAGCAGGGAAAACAAATAAATTGAGATATGTCGGATTCAAATTTACAGGTTAAATCAATATACTTCATGAATAACTTAAATTCTAAATTTAAAAACAAAAACATGACATAACTTTTTAGGAAAAGAAGGAGACAACGCGGGCTTGCCGTCATCACCCAGATAAAGGAGAAACAAAAGCCTACGTACCTACATTTAATTAGAATTTAAAGGCCAAGCTGCATAATTTGGTCCAAAATGTCAAATATTGAAACTATTCGGGAGTTCTCCATTTACTGTACTATGCCAACTGCCATTAGGAAGCCAGTTCAAACCGTCTACGAGAATTTAATGCATTGCATTATAGTATTATTATATATATGTATACTATTATATATATATATCCATTTTAATTAGAATCAATGGCCAAGTGCATTTAAATTTTGGTCCAAAAATGTTCAAATATTGAACTATTCGAAGTTCTCATTTACTGTTACTATGCCAACTGCCCATAGCAGCCAGTTCAAACGTTACGAGAATATAGTGGCATGCATATATATTAGTAGTATAGTAATATATATATTTACTACGTACGGTACGAATTGTCTATCTTTGACTTGTGTATATTTCTTATTTATTATATGTAGATAAGAGCTAAGAATGTTCCAAAGCATATTATATTTGACTTTGGCCAGTCAAAGGAGAATTTGTCATCCAGCCACATTGAGAGGGCACGCGTTAAGACCAATCAAAGCAGAAAATTGCAAAGGTACTCTATTCAATACATGCCTTTGTGCTGCATGTATAAATTGATTGGGAGCATTTCAAGTTACTCCATTATTATCTGATCATCTTCTCCACCTTGATCTTTTGCTGTATAATTAACTTATTTGCGTCAAATTAAACATATATAGTTGGAATTAGCTGAAAGAAATGGCAGCAATGGTAAAGAGTTGGATGAGAAATTCTTTCTTCTCCTATGCAAACATTGCAGCTGTTGTGCTTATGTTCCTGTTTTTGAGCACCACGTGCAAAGCGCATCTCTTTCCTGAGTTTTATGACAACACGTGTCCGAATGCACTAAGCACTATTCGAACTGCTATTAGAACAGCAGTTTCACGCGAACGTCGAATGGCGGCATCTCTTGTTCGTCTCCATTTTCATGATTGTTTTGTTCAGGTACGTACAATAATTAACATAATTTTTATATATTTTCCTGTAGTACATATGTTTCCCGGCCGACCCCTTTCTCCAAATTAATATGCGATTTGAGTATTAATATATGAAGGGTTGCTTGTGCACTGCAGGGTTGTGATGCATCAATTCTACTGAAGGACGGCGAAAGAAACGCGTTGCAAAATAAGGATTCTGCAAGAGGTTATGAAGTCATAGACAGTGCGAAAGCTAAGGTAGAGAAGACATGCCCTGGAGTTGTATCCTGCGCAGATATTCTTGCGGTGGCAGCACGAGATGCATCAGTTGCTGTGAGTATACATTTATATAGCTGTCATTCTTCTCCCCTGTTATATATGGATATTTTGATTTGCAAATTAAATCGAAGATAAAGGTTTGATGAGATTCTCTTTGAAAAAAACAGGTGGGTGGACCATCTTGGACAGTGAAGCTCGGAAGAAGAGATTCCACCACTGCAAGCTCAACTTTAGCCGAGAGAGAACTTCCAACTGCAAGAGACGACCTTGAAACACTTATTTCTCTCTTTTCTCGCAAAGGCCTTAGTGCAAGAGATATGGTCGCTTTATCAGGTTAGTCCAATATGTAGAATATTTTAAATTAAATAGTAGGTGAATGATAGAGATAAAAGCTTAATAAGCTGCTATAGAAAATGATAAATTTAATCAATATTTTAACAAAATTAATATTCAAATGCAGGTGCCCACACACTAGGGCAAGCTCGATGCATCACATTTCGAGACCGGATATACAACAATGGGAGTGACATTGATGCTGGATTTGCCAGCACTCGCAAGCGCCATTGCCCTACTACAGATGGCGATCAAAACCTGGCAGCGCTGGACTTGGTGACACCAAATTCTTTTGACAACAACTACTTCAAGAATTTAATTCAAAAGAAGGGTCTCCTTGCATCAGATCAAACTCTCTTTAGTGGAGGGTCGACGAACAATATTGTTTCAGAATATAGTAGAAGCCCTGCCACTTTTAAGTCTGATTTTGCATCAGCCATGATAAAAATGAGTGAAATTGATCCTCTCACTGGCTCAGCTGGGCAGATAAGAAGGATATGCAGTGCTGTCAACTAGCTAATTAAAAGTACTGCTCTTTTCCAAATACTTAGGAGTACTACTTCTACTTTATGTAACTTGTTCAGACATTCCGATCTTCCGGTTTGTCCTTTTAGGTTCTTAATTTTTTATTTTTTTTAATTATTGCAATTGTAAAAAGGAAGAATTTACAGTTTGTTAATTGTAATGAGATAATTCATTGTATTAATTCCCGCATTCCTTTAAAAATGAACAACTTTCATCCTCATTGGAGAGATATAAAAGAAGTTTCTATATATAGCTACTTCAATATTACCCTACAAGCATGTAATGTATGTGGAATGTGACTAGGCATTTGACTATGCCTAGAGTAAACCAAAAATAAAACTCATTGTTAATTAGTTGCAATGTTTCGTGGTGCAAGACTACTACTTGTCATAAGAGAGAAACCTATGGTGATAATTTTTGTTACATTGTTACAGTTGATCACATACTAAACGCCAAAGCACTAAACTCGTTGGTTATTATCCTATGATAATCATCTTGATTAAAAACCGCTTAAAATTTTTATGTCAATTGAGGTTCAAACACCCTAATTTTTACTCTACTCCTAAAATTTTCTAAACCTGCTTCAGAAACCCATCTTGCTAAATTCCCTAAAACTTCCTCTTTCATTGGTAAAAAACCCTATTTTTTCTACCTTGGACAATCTTGTTTGAGCGGGCTGTGATCGCAGATTCGAATGAAGCGCTATGTGATCAACAAGTTCTAATGGCCCTCAATCGTGGTTACAAGGCCGCATTCAAGGGGCCATCTCGTTCGAACATGAACACTACTGTTCAAACGAGATTACGCTGCCTAGTGTTTTTCTATATAAAAACAACCCCCAAGGATCGTCTTCACCAATCCCTTTCTCCGTATAATAAGAGAGCGGACCCCCGGACGGGGGCGGGGGGTGGGGGTTAATATGGACCCTGGCCCCTTCCCGGTCTTTGAAATCTCACATGAAGAGGTGAAGGAATACTGTGTTTGGGTCAAACTCTAATTGTTTGGCCTCTACCAATTAAAAGCTTGGCCCCACCTATTAAAAGTCTTGGTCTTGCCTTTAAAATACTTGTCCTGTCAGCCTATTAATTTAGGCAGATTGTACAAAAAAAAAAAAAAGTATGTAAGGCCTTAGTGGAGGGAGGTGGGGTCAAGAGAGGTCAAACACCCCTCATCACCCCCAAAAAATTTCTTTACCCCCATTAGAACTTCCTTGGATGCTCTAGTTGCCCACCCTCAACCACTCATCAAAGGCAAAGCTTTTTCAGGACGATCGGGATTCAGACTAGACGCTCTCACGACTCATGCCAACATCTTTTTTTTTTTTTCATTTATTTATTTGTTTCAGAAATTTAGGTTAGCAACTTAGATTAAGAACATGATAGATGAAGAATGAAGACAACGGAGAATATTTGTGACCAAAACGCTTGTTTAAATAAAACAAAACGGTTCATTTAAATAAAGATGAGAGTTAGACAAACCTAATATTCATTTTTTATACAGCCATGATAGTTGTTTGCTTTTTTGGCATTCTACACCTCACAACTTGATTCAAAGTACTTGTGAGTTGACAACAAATGTTATAGACATAGAACTCCAGGAACTTAATAGTCATTTTGATTAGGCAAATTTTAGATTATTACTTTGTGTTGCGTGCTTGAGTCTAGATGACTCATTTGTTGCTTTTACCAAAGAGAAATTATTTTGTCTTACTCAATTTTATCTGTATATTTTTTTCAGCAGGTCAACGTATTACCTTGGATAACCAGCATTGACATGCATTATACTGAAGAATTCTTAATAGTCAAAGGGATTGGACATGTTACTAAGAAAATAGTAGAGATGAAAATGATATTGTCAATCTATTGGTTTATTCACTGGTAAAATTGTCGTTTATTCTCCCAGTTGCGACAACAATTGTTAAAATAACATTTTCAGCTGTAAATATTGTTAAAAATTGTTTATGTAAAAGAACAGGTAATTAATAGATGAATGATTGTCTGGTTACGTACATAGAACATAATTTGCTACTAGAACTTCAAGCGGTGCTAAATCATTAAACATAGAAGTCAGAAGTCATGCAACTCAAAACCATATTTTAAGTTAGTTATCTATGCTCAATTCCTAATCCTAAGTGACATCTTGTAATTCAAAGATTATGGTTATTGAATATTAATAATGTCTTAATGATGTTGCTCTGTTTGTGTTATTTTTCTATTTGTAAATTAGTTTTGAAGATTGATTTCATTTCTAGTTAATTTTGTGAATTATTTTTTCTGTAATTAGTAAAGATCGAAACCAACTTTTTTTCCTCTATCCATCTATCTACAAAAGAGAAAATAGTCTACCTTTATAAGTTCCCTAAATAGTTAGTAAGCAAAAGCATAAACCCACTAATGTTCCCCAACAAAGAAACCACACAGCTCCCCATTGATGTTAAGAGAACTTAAATGTGGATATAAACTCAGTAATTCACTGGATAACAATTTCCGAAAAACCTACAGTTCTTGAAACCGCAATAAGGAACTCCCACTTTACTGTATCATATGCTTTCATTATTTGGTGGAACCGGGCGAAGTGCGGAAGCTAGAGCTAAAGCAAGGTACGAAGCTATAGCTAGCAAGCTTTGGTAGTACTCGACTAAAAAGAGAGGGCTTTGCAGCTACTGCCCAACAAGTTGAAGAGTTTGCTAGAAAAGAAAAGCCAGGAGCGAGCCAAAGAGCGAGTGAGGTCTACTCCACATAGCCAAGTTTTGTCAAAGCCCAAGTTGAGGTTGCTCTTGCGAAAGCTCTTTAACTAGTTCCTCAATGACAAGAATAGCTAATCTACAAGGAAAGGGGAAAGGAAAAGAAACAACTCTTAATTTGGGGATGCGATGCAAGCATAATCTTTATTGATGATTTATATCGTAAAAAATTCTATTATGTGGTTCTGTCTTCATTCTTAATCAATGTTTGTATTGTGAAGTCTATACTTAACTTGTAATGCCCCTAGTAATTGATTCGACAACATGGCATCCCATTCCCATCGAAGTGCGTACATCGGAAGAATTATGGAATGACATACAATAGGACATACCACTCTCATCGGAGTGCATATAGTTGAAGACTTAACTTACCAATGAGCAAAATAACCACTATCATACCACAATAGATAATCACCATAGTGAAACTAAAAGAAAACATCAAGCCATAACATAGATATCCAACTAGTGTGGCGGTGGCAAATCTCATATGCAGTACCACGCATACACAAAACCAAGAAAAGTAATCGTTTCCTCTTACTCATGAGTTCGCATGTACTTTATCTCAGGGTCATCCAAAAGGAATATTCTAGCTAGGTCATCAATAGAAAATCTCTTGTGTCAGTCCCCATACCGAATTATTCTCGGGCTCGATGTTTACTCTAAAACAACAAATATTTTACAGGTGGAAAGATACAAGCGTAAGACCATGAATTAATGAGTAAAAATACACATGGTATACAATTTATCATGTTGTAAACTAAATTGTTTAGCACAAATTTTATAAATCACAATCAATAATAAGTTAAGATTCATATTTTTGTAATAATATGGCATGATAATGCACTATAAATATAATACATGATAATTAAAGCGAACATGTCATAATTTAACTCCATATGGCTTATTTGGGTCCTTATCTCCTCGTTTGGGTTGGCGCTGTACCAAGTGACATGTGTACAATACCGGTTCCCTGAATATTGTTGCATACTATCTTCATTAGTAGCTTGACCGAGTCTGACCTTAGGTAATCCACACCACTAACAAAGCCGTATTTGTGACCCTCATATGTACATAGTGCGCTAGTCACTTGTAAAACTATTAGATATAAGGCCAATGTTAAAAGTAAATCTCTTTGACCATAGAGTCAAGCCCATATAATACTAGCTCGTGGACATTATCCCGTTACATGGTGTACCATGTTATACAATGCAATTCATCACAATCTCTTACATGCATGCATTTACAACCTCATATTTTTTATCTTTTCATTAATCATCAATCATTTCATATAAGTTGTAAGCATGCACATTTGATATGTGAAATCATCAGGCCATTAAGAATTGAAATAACAAGTATCTGTGTGAATTTTACTCATCTTGGTTGTGATTTTCCATTAAGTAATTCTTCTGACAATCCATAACGTCCAAATCTATGAAATGATTTATTATTAGTCTTTGATCTAGACAAAAATTCCCTTAAATCTAAACTAAGTGCAAAATGGTCACTTTGCCTATTTGTCGAACGTCAACTATCGTATCGATCGTTTGACGACCGTACTAAACAATTGGTAGTCTGGCAAAACCTCCATTTCTGAAGAATGTCCTAGATTAACCTAATCTAACACGGTATAAGGCTTCTTTAAGGCACTTATCACTATCCTAAACCATAATGACACCTTCATGAATAACAAGGTACGTCCAACATCATTAAGATGCTAATTCATCATTAATCATATCTTAACCTTATAATATTAAGCCCAAAACCTAGATCTACAAACCAGGGCCATCTAAATCATAAAACAATACTTAACAGAAGTTAAACATTCTAATAATGCTAAACAAAACGAGTTTAAGTCTAGGTTATTACCTCTTTGAAGAAGATCAGACTAAATATAAGCTCATTTTCTCTCCAAACCTTCACTCTCTCACCCTCTAGGATTTCTCCAAACAATAGGGTAAAAAATGGAAGCCAAGGGGTGTAAGATTCCTATATATAAGCTTCCATGTGATCTAAAAGAGTGAGGTATCTTTTTTAAAAAAATCTTAGACGGCCATGGAACGTTCAAATCCTACTTTGATTGTTCTGGACCGATTGTTCAAATATAACTTCGAACGTTCAGAATTGATCGTTTGAATATAACTTCTGTCATTCGTCATTGAGTGTTTGAGATCAAACTTCGAACGTTCACACAACAAATGAAATCTTTGAAAGGCAAAAACATCTATGTGCTAACACTTGCAATAATCCACAATACTCAATTACACATTTCGAGGTATTACTTAACTATTGTCAACTAAGCAGAGGTGATCCTAATAATGTCTTAATCTTTAGCATCTTTAGATGTGGTGCAGTGATGCAACACGACGTAGTGGGTTGCAAAGACAAACAATATAATAATTGCAATTCTTCCCTAAACTAAGAGTAAATCAAGGATCTAAGGTTGGATAGAAAAAGAAAATCATTCTCAAAGTGTTTCTTATTAACAACTGATAAAAAATAATAATAATAAAAGCGGCTCTAAATGGTCATAAATTATATTTATAGTACCTAGAATCGTAAAACTCAATTTACAAAATTCGCCGCAACTTGTTCAAACTGGGTCACCTACTCCTTGGAACAAGTAAAAATTTTGTCACTCGTTCCAAGTCTCGTTTGAATTTAACTTGGACAAGCCATTCTTCCAAAGCTCGTTTGAACCTAACTCGGAACGAGATATTTCGTCCAACTTTTTAAATCTTCTATTTAAAGCCTGTTTTTACCCAACAAACATTGAAATCAGCAAAACTTCATGAAACATGTCTTTGTAGGCCTTTGAATTAGATTTCTAATGCCACCAAGTGAAAATAGCTTAGATTTGCCTATTTGATTTATTAAAAGTAAGCATCATGATACCTTATTCTGTCCAAATTATTTCATTTTATATTTAATTTCGAAATATGGTTAAATTACTAAACTTGAACTTAAATGAAGTATTAATTAATGCATGTAATTGCATTTTGTAGGAATTGAAAAAAAAAAAAAAAGGACTAAGAGAAAGGCATAAGGATCATTTCCATTTCAAATGAAATGGAAAGGAGCTGGTTAGTCATGGAAGAGGGGTAAAATTGTCCAATAATAAAGTAAAATGATAATTTTAGCTAATTAACCAACTCTTTTCCATTTCAAATGAAAAGGAGATGATTATGGTCCTCGGCCCTAAGCTAGAAGACAAAAATTTAAGTCAAGCCAAGAGAAAAAATGACAGGAAAACAAATCAAAGAAAGGAAAGTGGTGTGCGTGGAAGACTAAGAGAAAGAAAGGCAACAACTCGTGGGGCCCACGTACATGAAGACAAAAGCAAATGGAAGGAGTAAAAAAAAGTGGGGCTTTCTTTTGGTAGAAGTTGCTTGATTCTCAACCACAAAGCCGTGGGACCAAGAGAAAAAAGGATTAACTTACCAAAAAAGAGAAGAAAAAACAAAAGGATTCTTCTTTGTAAGGGACACCGCAAGCACAAGCAAAAGAAAAGAAGTTAAAAGCGGAAGGGTTGTGGGAAACCAATAAAAAAAGGGTTTTAATTTTCCTTTTATAGGGCAATTAGAACACTAGAAGGAATTTTCTTAATTTTTTTTTTTTTTAAATGTAGAAAAAATTCTTAAAAAAACATGAATCAGTCTCCCTTAATGTTCCCTAAACTAAAGGAATATCAAGGAACTAAAAGTGGTACCATTTTGCTTCCCATAATATTTAAAGGACTTTCTCTTTGTTCTCTCTTTTCACTAACATTTAATTTAAAGAATATTTAAATTGTATAAAAAAAAATGATAAAGGAAGCTATTGTCTACATTTAAATAAAATTTAAGAGAAACTGGTACTAGTTCTCTTACAAAGCTTCATTTTAATTTTTCCTAAATTTAGGGAACCAGATACAATATACATTAGTTTCCCTTACCTTTCTCTATACTAATTAAATATCATTTCTTTACAAAATATAAGTTACTTACTTACCTTCACCTTTTTTTACAAAATCCTAACACAATCCCTAATGAATGGCAAAGAGAAGAGAGAAATATTTTGTATTAAAATAATGGATAAGAAAGCTATAGGGAAGCTCATTAGTTTTCTTAGAGCACTAGCATTAGATGCCCTATAACTTGTTTCCTTATCTAAATATAAGAAAAATTTGATAAAAAAAAAAAAAAAAAAACTACAAAAAGACACCTACAGCAGATGCCCTAAAGGATTGGTTCGCTTCCCTAAATCATTGGGTAGTGCTGTAGCTACCAAATGCATTATTTTAATCCTAAAAAAATCACACTTTCTCTCCTCTCTCATCTCTCCGCTCTCCTCCCTCACGCCCTTTTTTCTCTTTCTCTCCTTTCTCCCATTCTCGATCAAGAATGGAGGATTGATTTCTCCAAAACCCATTTCATTTCCCCCTCCTATTCTTTCTCCAAAACCCATAGCATTGTAGTTTCTCACTCCTATTCTCCTTTCCTCTACTTCATTTAACCAAAACCCATTTCAAATTTCAATGGAGGAGAGAGAGAGAGGATGTCGTAGGTGAGAGAAAGAAGATGCAAGAGAGAGAGAGAGAAGAGAAGAAAAAAAGAAGAAGGTACGTACGTAATAGTAAAAAAATATTATTTTAATAATATAAGGAAAGATTAAGGGAATCTATTGTACGTGGGATGTCCTTAAAGAAATGAAGCATCTATAAGAAAACTGTTGTGAATACTCTTAAGTAACGCACAAGCAACACAGGGGCTCTTCTTATTTTCTTTCCGGTGCTCTCTCTCTCTCTTTGAAAGGGTGGAACGCAAGGACTCTCTTATGCAAGAAAGGAGCGCACAGTGAGTGTGAAGGAGCCGAGAGACAATTTCATTTTATTTTATTGCTATTTTTAATTTCTTGTTTCTTATTTTGCTATGTTAATGTTTAACACTTTCATTATGAGTTTTGTTCTCATAAACATGAGTGGCTAATCCGCTAGCTAAGGCTAGGGGTGAAGCCTAATATTTTTATTATGTGATCTTGATACTATGTGTTGTTTTTTATAGACTAATAATTGGGGATGATTTTTATTTGAGAGTAATTTCATCTTGACAAGTTTATTTTAATTTATTATGATTTTTGTTTAAATCAAATGCTTAATTTGTTTGATTTGTTATGATTTGAAAATATATTGAGTGCTTAATTTATCTTAACATGTTATTGAAATCAAATTCTTTATCAACCAATTGAAGAAATTTATGGACCTAATTCATCTCATAAAACCGGTTCTATAGTAGAGGGTTGTCCACTTCTTATAAACATGCATGCCAAAGATCTTGTCCACAAGTGATATGAGATTATTTCTTAACATCCTCCCTCACGTGCAGGCCAGTATTTTTCATGGTTCTTATCACGGGATAGGTAGTGTAGATCCATTCGTCATTGTGATAGGCTCTGATACCATAAATAAATTCGTGGACCTAATTCATCCCATAAAATTGGCTCAATGGGAGACGGTTACCCACACTTAATGGAAGAGGGTTGACCACACCATATAAACATGCTCAAGGTCTTGTTCATAGGTGATGTTAAATTATTCCTCAACACCAATGCATGTTCAATTTATTTTATAATCGATTAGTGCTTAATTATTTTAATGTCCGATTAGGAGAAAACAATTTGATACTCAAAAAGAAATAGCATTCCACTAATCACCAAAATTTCTTTCCACTGAACTCACAAAAAAAAAAAAAAAGACTTCCTACTATATGTAATTAAGTCTTTGGCAAATATTTAGCCTACGACAATTTCAAGGTTAGGGTTTATGTTTTAAATTAATTAATAAATACATATGTAGACAAAGGAATTTATAAATTTAAAACTAATAAAAAAACAAATGAAATGTATATTTCAACATGCTTGTTACTTTTACCATGAGTTCTAATATATGCGGTGAACTTTATAAGAACATATATGCAAAAAGAAGTTTGTCAAGCAACAATACTGATCACCTTTCACATATATATGACGATAAAGCAAAAAATGAACATATTGAGATATTCGATTCAAACTTGGAGGATTGATCAAAACATAACATAACTTTTTAGGAAAAGAAGAGGCAACACGCGGGCTGCCGTCATGATCACCCAGATAGAGAGAAGAAAACAAAGCCTACGTACCTACCATTTTAATTATAATTAATGGCCAACTGCATTTTGGTCCAAAATGTCAAATATTGAACAATTCGGAGTTCTCATTTATTGTAGTGTATATTTATATGCCAACTGCCAATTAGGAGCCAGTTCAAACATCTACGAGAATTTTCTGCATGCATCTATCTATATAATATACATTACGTACGTACAGAATTCCATCTTTGACTTCCGTATATTCTTATTTTATTATATATTGTCCAGAAGAAGTTAAGAACTAAGAATTTTCAAACTATA
>FXXK01001890.1:24962-51480 GCA_900184695.1 Betula pendula
TCGGCTTGTCAGTTTTAGGTTCTTAACCTTTTTTTTTTTTTATTCAAATTATAGCAAATGTAAAAAGGAAAATTTTACAGCTTGTTAATTGTAATAAGATAATTCATTGTGTTGGATCGGGCCACTTTCTCTTGTTGGGTTTGCTACCAGGCCCATCTCTGACTGGATTTTAGCTATCATTCAACCAATTGGCTGGCTTGCTATTCCTTCCAAGGATATTTGTAGGTTCCAACTTTTTGCTGCTCACTTTAGATTTTATTTGGATGTCCATAAATAAGCTCATTCATGAAACCCTTCCACCTGATCCAGCCACCCTTCCACCTGATCCAATCAAGGCTATCAAGCAAATTACAACTTCTTTGGATTTTCATCTCACTGCCTGGCGTGATGCAGCTCTTCCCTCTCTTTGGTCTCCCCCTCAGTTGGGTAGTTTTAAAGGGAATTTTGATGTGGCTGTTAGAAGTGATTTTGCGGTGGCAACAGCTGTGATTAGCGACCATTCTGAGAATATTATTACTGCGGCAACTCTAAAGCTTCCCTTCACTGATGCACTCTTAGGAGAAGCTTCAGCGGCATTGCTCACTACCAAATTGGCTGTTTCCACTGGTATTGGCAATTTTTTCCTTGAGAGGGATGCCCTCTTGGTGATTTTAGCTATTAATAGACAGCTTATGTTTTCTTCGTGGAACTTCGCTAATATTATTTTGGATATTGGTCTAGGTTTATTATTTTTTTCAAAGCTGGAATGCTTTGAAAGTTTTTAGATGTGCCAATTTTCGTGCACACACTTTAGCTAAGTGGGCCACTTCCCATCTTATATTCGGAAGCATTCTCATAGAATCTTCCATTCTCTCGTCCATTCGGATTAAGAGTAGAAAAGATCTTCCCCTATAGCCCTTTTCCCCATTCAATTGAAAAAAAAAAAAAAAGTTATTTTAATCAAAGGGGGAAACAACTGGGACTACAAAGGGGATCTTTTCCGCTTCTAAACCTTACAGAGGAGAGTATGGGGGAAGTGATGTAGCGCGACGTAGTGGGTTGCAAAGATAAACAATACAAGAATCGCAACTCTTCCTAAACCAAGAGTCCATCAAGGGTTTGAGGTAGGATAAAAAAAAAATTTTAAAAATAAAATCACTGTCAAAGTGTTTCTTATTGATAACTAATCAAAGTACATTAAAAAAAAAAAACAATGCGGCTCTAGATAATAGCCATAACATATATTTATAGTACCTAAACTCTTGAAACTAATAAAACAATTCAATAAAGTCAATTTAAAAAATTTGCCGCAGCTCATTCAAACTAAGTCACTTAATCCTTCGAACGAGTAAAAATTTTGTTACTCGTTTCAAGTTTCGTTCGAACTCAACTTGGACAAGCCATTCTACCAAAGCTTGTTCAAACCTAATTAACTGGGAATAAGCTATTCTGTTAATTAAGCTTTTTTAGTCTTTTCTTTAAAGCCAGTTTTTACCCAGTAAACGTTGTAATTAGCAAAACTTCATGAAACATGTCTTTAAAGGCCTTTGAATTAGATTTCTAATGCCACCAAGTGATAATAGCTTAGATTTTCCTATTAGATTTATTAAAAGCAAGCATTATCATACCTTATTCTATTCCAATTCTCTAATTTTATATTGAATTACGGAATATTTTTTTTTAATTACTAAACTTGAACTTAAATGAAGTATTAATTAATTCAAGTAATTGCCTTTTCGTAGGAATTGGAAAAAAAAAAAAGAAAAAAGAAAGAGCCTAATTAAGCTAATTCACCAAAAAAAGAAGCCTAAGATAGAAGACAAAAAATCTAAGCCAAGCCAATAAATGAAAGGAAGGCAAAACAAAGAAAGGTCTTCCACGCACACCTCTTTCCTTTCATATTAGAAAAAAAGAAAGGAAAGAGGTGTGCGTGGAAGACCAAGAAAAACAAAGGCAACAACTCGTGGGGCCACGTACTTGAAGACAAAAGCAAATGGAAGGAGTAAAAAAACGTGGGGCTTTGTTTTGGTAGAATCATATTTTTTATTAACTGTTCTTGAGAGTATTTGTAGTTCAATATATATTAATAATTGAATGTTGGCCGGGGATGATTTTTATTTTAGAGTAATTTCATATTGACAACTTTATTTTGATCTATTATGATTTTTGTTTATATCAAATACTTACTTTATTGATTTATTATAGTTTGAAAATATATTGAATACTTAATTTATCTTATGACAAGTTATTGAAATCAATTTCTCTATCAATCCATGATCAATTTATTTTATATTTGATTAGTGCTTAATTATTTTATCTTTCGATTAGGAGAGTTGATTCTCTATCTAGTTGGGCTAAAAATACATGTCTCAAGAATACGTTATTAAATGCTAAGTGGATCCTTAAAACCATAGTGATTTTTCCATTTATTTTTTTCTCACCTGTATTTTTATTAATTTAGGTTAGGTAATTTAATTTTAGTTTACCTTTCACTCCATTGCTCCACTTTTTATTGGAAAACAATCATCAACTCTTTTTTATTACTCGCGATAACTTGCACTTGAGTTTGCAATCTTCTTGACGCAGCACTAATCTTGCTTCTATTCGTTGTAAGAATCACAAAATATGAACTTTTTTCTAAGACCGGCTTGATGGAAAACAACTTTACATTATCCTTCATAGGTTGGAGAGAATTCGTCCTCAAATTTCAATGGTCCTTGCCTTGATTCTTCGGATGCCCAATCAATCTCTTCCATCCCATTCTCCTCGAGAAAAACAATTTGATACCCAAAAAGAAATAGTATTCCACTAATCACCACAACACTACTAAAAAACCGGCAATTCTCGATCGTCGTTATATTTAGTATAGTTTCGTAAAAAAGACTCTAAATATATAGGTGACGTCGCTTTTCCATTTAAAAAAAAAATGTCAAATTATCACCGTTTTATCATAAACGACGATAAACTGAAAAAGTTATCATTGTCGTTTGTGAACAAACGATGAGAAAAAAAAAAAATTATTTTATTGTCATTTTTTAAAACGAAGAGAAAAATAAACTATTTTTATGTTGTTTATGGTTGAAACGACAACAAAAGGCCTAAATTTGTCGTTATTTTATTCAAATGATGATAATAATATTTATCTAAATTCTCGTCATTTTATTACGTAACGGCGAAAAAAAAATTCTCGCCGTTTATATGAAAACGAAAAGAATTATACATGAAAAGTACCTAGGTTTTTCATTCGGGTACAAGATGCAGAGGGTAAAAGAAAAATTAACTTAAATGATTTGAAATTATTATTTTATTATTTTATATATATCTTGGGTATTTTAGTCATTTTTGTATAATTCCAATAAATAACTATTTAATTTTACGTTCTCTTATTTGAAGTAATATCTATTTTTTTTTTTAATAGAATAATTATTTTCCATATCAAATATACCCGTACATTACTAGTGAATGAGCACCGAAGAGAGTCACGTACAATTTATATATAGAGCCATCGCCTCAATGATGATTAGCAGAGCATTTGTTTAATACTAAATGAAGCTTCCAACCTTTAACTTAAAAATGATTCAGGTTTGAAATTTTCCTTTTATTTTTTTTTTCTAATTAAATATAGGAGGACAATCGGATCTAAGTAGACTCTGAATGAGTCGAACTTATCCCTTGAAATAGTCGAGATGAGCACTGCAAGCACCTCCATATTTATCTTTAATATATATACACACACTTAAGTCTTTCCACTGTTGTTATTTAAGTCTTTGACAATTTCAAGGTCAGGGTTGATGTTTTAAATTATTTATTAGAGAATACATATGAAGACAAAATGAATTTAATAATTTAAAAATAATAATAAAACAAAAAAAAAAGTAAAAAACAAATATATATATATATATACACACGGAAAATCCTTTCAAAGTAAGGTCACTTCGTATATTTACTCATGTCAGACAAACTCTAAACTCGTGCAAAGTGTCTTCTTAGCACAAATCGGACTTCACCGGTAAGCATAGCTTCAAAAAATTATTTACACCTAAAAAAATTTAAATCTTATATGTGATAAAGATGCCACCAAAACTAAAATACTTATTACTAGAGCCAACAACCCTTTCAAGATAAATATATGTATATTTCAACATGTATGTTATAATTAACTTTTACCATTTGTTCTAGTTATGTGACACGGTCATATCCTCTAATATACGATATTAACTTTACAATAGCAAAAAGAAGTTTGTCACGCACAATATTCCTCCAAAAATTTAGAGGATTTAATCAAAACATTAATGATATGTACTTCATGAATCATATTAAAATTCTACATTTAAAAACAAAACAAAACATAACTTTTTAGGAAAAGAAGAGGCAACACGCCGGCTGCCGTCATCACCCAGATAAAGAGAAGAAAACAAAGCCTACGTTCCTACCATTTTAATTATAATTAATGGCCAACTGCATTTCGGTCCAAAATGTCAAATATTGAACAATTCGGAGTTCTCATTTATTGTAGTACTAGCTAGGAAGGAAAAGTTCGATGGGTTTCGTGGATCATATATGCCAAGCCATGCTCTGAAATGGGGGACCATATATGCAATGAAATGCAACGCGCTGAAACAAGCCTATTTTTCGGGAGGGTATGTGAGAGGGCCCACCCGAACAAGGTAGGGGCCACTTGGGCATGACCCCATTTTTAGCCCTTGTGATTATTTCTGTCTCTCTTGACTCTTCTTTTTTCTTTTTTCTTTTTTCTTTTTTCCTTTTTTCTCCTCTTTGAATTGTGTGTTTTCGAATCCCCAGGATCAACGATTCAAAGGTTGGCAGAGGAGCATAAAAGAAAAGGAATCTCCGGATAAGAATGCTAATTAAGCTTGTGCACTTGTTATTGAGATTCAACATTCAATCATTTTGGAAGGCACTAATAAAGAGTTTACAAAGTCAAGATTTTGAATAAGGGGAATCTTTAATTTGCTTTGCGACTTCCTTGTTTTTGATACTGGAGGTGCAAAAAGTTCATTGATTCAAAACTCTTAATAAGTTATTTGCAGCGTCCTTTTCAAATGTCAGAAGATGCCATGGCTGTAGCCTCATGTGTAGTTAAACCTGAGGTACGTTATCTTTTTATTTTCTGATGATTTCAGATGAATTATGCAGATTAAAACCTGATTAATCATTTTTTAGGACATTTATATTCCATTAGTTTGTCTTATAAGACGAATTATGAATTATCCAGGCACAGCGAACGTTTTCTCAGCGATTGTGCCTATATATATACAATCTCAAAATTAAGTAGCATCAAGTCACGACACAAAAAAAAGCATAGAAACATTCTCTCGTAGAAGAGGCATTGGAGAATGACTGTCAAAAACAGCTATATATATATATATATATATATATAGTTCAATTTTCTATCACTTCACCTCTACCTGAATTATCACCAATCTAAAAATGTAGAAACAGGAGGGCAATAAAAGTACCATTCACATGATTGCATTCACAATAATCAGTCCAATAATACAGTACAATTATGGCCATTAACCATTACTATGTTCGAGAAAAGTACTTTATTATGAAACTGCATAATCTTAAAAAAAAAATAATAAAAAGTGACTTTTATAATTCTTTCTTCTATCAACCTAATTAACAGACCGAAATCACTTCTGAAATCAAGGAAAGTAGAAGAATATATTTGATAGAATTCTGTCAAGATGCGAGACCATGACAAGTGTGTTTGCATTATGTAATTTAACTATATATATATATGATTGTTGGGAATTCCGACGAGAATCTGTGAGGAGTTATTTTAATTTAGTGCATCATCTAATCAGATTCATGCTGAAATTCCAGAGTTTCTTTGCCAACTCGATGTCCGTACCATGTGAGGCTGCCTTGGATAAGTTACTGTCCGTGAAGTATTCGCCACTCACCCCCTTGAGTTGAGGATGCAGTGCCACATAGCATGTTGTAGCAGCTCCCTGTCATCATAAATTTTGAAACCATGCATAAACATGAAAAATAAGAAGCAAGAATGTGGGGTGATCAAATGAAGCTTATAATTCCAAGTTACTGTGCCCCACGTACTGAACCCTTTCTTCTTTGGCATCGAGCATATATAGACAAAATTATGTACTGTAAATGTTCAAGATTAAAGCAAACCTCAATATTTTAGTTACTTTTGTGACAACAGTATGGTTAAATGTACGTTTAGGGCCTACATGAACACTTAAATGAAGCGAACATTATCATGGTTTCTAGCTGTATGATGTACGCAAGATTCATACACCTTATACAGTTGATTAAGCTAACAGGTCTAATTAAACTACTGCTTACCTGCTGAACATTTTTAAACATCAAACATCTACCAAGCATATGAAATACACCTGCAAAATAAAGATATATAGCTATGAATCCCCGATATTAATTCGCATCAAAAGCATCAGTGGGCCGGGAGTCAATAATTGACCCTCAACAACAAAAACATCTCCAGTAATAGCGGTTTCAAAAACATGAAAACATGGGAGGAATTGCTGCATAAATACTGAAATTATACCAAGGAGTTTTTACATGTATGGCCATGTTTTACCGAAGAATTAGATATCCATAGGATTGACATAAACTATGAAACTCATTGAAATTTACAGTTTCACCATATACTGTTAGACCTACGTATACGTACGTACATTTGTTCATTAACCTAGCTACCTTCAGCCCAATAACACCTAAAAATGCATGTTTATAACGAGATTCAATAAAGTGCATACTGTTTGCAATGTTGTTGTGACGAAAGATATTGGTCCTGATGATTAATCCTGGATGAAGTGAATTTGCCGTTATATCCGCCCCATCTTCCTGTTCAAAAAACAATCACCAATATTATTATTATGGATTAATCCACTTTAACATGACTACCTTCATACACACGTACAGACTGATGAGTGTATATATGTATATGTCTAAAAATATATATGTTAATTATAAAGTTGATACCGTCTCAGAAAGGGCAGATCGAAAGGACTCCCTGTCAATGACGTATTTTTTAAGGGAACTGTATATGAATATGACAGGTAATTGGACAATTAAGACTTAAGAGCATGAATATCATTGTAGCACTGGTGTGATCTATATATACTTGCTAACAGTGAGTTACAGGTTCAAGTCTAAACTGCAAGATAGAGCAGATAAAATTTCAACAAATAAAAAATCTAAAAGAAATCTCACACCATAAATTGAAAATCTAAAGTTTCAACATTTGGCCAAGAGGGGTGGCCGCCCCAAATGCCCATGGCTTTTATTTTTATTTTTATTTTTTTTCCCTTTTCTTTTTCTGTTTTTCTTTTAAAAAAGAAAAATAAAAATAAGAGCATTTTGAGAAATCACCTGTCAAGTTGAGGATAATTGGAAACATTTGCCCCTAAAATCCATGTGCGGTGCACGTGAACCATTTTCCGTTAGAGAAAACGAAAATGGTTAACGGATTGGTTATATGCGAATTTTGCACTTTGTTGGGATACATTGTCAAATTTTAAACATTAAAGGCAATATTAAACAAGCTGTCAAACTTTGAAAGGAGGAGGGTTAAATGTATTTTTCCAAATAAAAAATCTACAAGAAATCTCACAACAGAAATTGTATTTCTAGCTCGTTGGTAACATTTCACAACAATATAGTCCAATTATTCCAAAAGCTTTTTGAAGCCCCCCAAGCCATGCGGTAGCTTCCCCAAAAAATTAAAAAAGATCTCTTAAAAACATAAATTTTTTATAGAGTAAACCTTTAAAATTTAATTTTCTCCCCCCCTCTATTTTTTTTTCAAGTTTCGTCCCCCAAATTAAAAGTTTTGGTTTCGCCCCTATTTATGGTCGTTCCTTTCAAAGAATTGTGGTTACCTTAACCAACAGATAATGGAACATGACACTGTAAAGTTAATAACTAAATAAAGGGCTTGTAAAAATATAAATATGGTTAGAAGTTAGGAGACAAACATTGGATAAAAGAGCACATTAAATTCATTATAGGCCAGAGTTAGTCAACAAAGGCTTGCATTTCACATAGAGAAGGTTTTACACTGAAAGCAAGATAAAAGGGAAAATGGGGTCCATATAATCTATCACCTCGCCTTCTTTTCCCCAATAGTTCACCGGTGACCATGGTGCTGTTGAGACTTTATATTTCTGGTAAGTATGGTAATGTTAAGTTACCAAGAGAGTCAATTTGCTTTATCAAGAAAACAGAATTGCACAGATAAGACACTAAAGCTGGAATATAAATCAAATACAAAAGAAATAAAAAAATGAGTTTCAGGATTTCAGAATTAACTTAAGATTTTTAATTAATAAAAATATGCGATCCTTGAAAATCAACTTTTGATATAATGGAGAAGAAAATTTGCACGTAAGGCATATGAGTTGCTCAGTATATATTGAGCTAAAAATGGATAGAGCTGGACATCCATCTAAACGGATGTCCAGCATCCAAAGTGTAAGGATTTTCAAACAATAAAAAAATAAAAATTATACTAAAAACAGACGCTACACGTCCGTCTTATCAATTGCAAAATGTTTCATGACTCGCTAAAAATCATAAGCATCGTAGCAAACAATAATGTCGAGCTACGTACGTACGGTTGTCTAATCAATTGCAAAATGTTTCAAAAGTGCCATTCATCTATTTTTTCACTCTGAATATATCTTTTATTTCACTTCTATCATGCATAGAAAAGGTCACATACCTTCAAACGTCTTGCAAGCTCGTTGGCATGCAAAACATTGGCAAGCTTTGTTTGGCTATATGCAGTCCAACTGTTATACCTGTATATATATATATATGAGCAAATCAAAACACAATCAAATGTATGCAAACTTCTCTTGTCAATGTATATCATCTAAATAAAACACAACATATAAGTATACCAAGCAACTTCTAGGGTAGTGTCATAATTGACGTGATGATATATATGTGATCTATTTTGTCAAGCAGACTACATGCAGCATCAAATTAAGAGGTGTTATTGTCTGACATCTAAATAAAACTCAAGTCTAGAAAGTCTACAAAGCTGAAAAGGCAAAGGCTATTGTACACCACCATCCTAACATAAAGAGATTTGAATATAATGACTTTTAAATCTAATACTGATCTTTCACAATCTTCAAAGCTCATCGCATTCTGTTATATTTAAATGCAACA
This sequence comes from Betula pendula, assembly GCA_900184695.1. Lineage (NCBI taxonomy): Eukaryota > Viridiplantae > Streptophyta > Magnoliopsida > Fagales > Betulaceae > Betula > Betula pendula. Next base: position 34,128 of record FXXK01001890.1, read on the forward strand.
CATTAAACATACAAGAGCTATCCTCCAAGTTTTTAACCTGCAACGGCTTTCCAACTGACCTTTCTAGCTAACCAACAACTTCATTACCCTTTTAGAGATGATCCCACTTTACACCGAATAGCCATAAATTAAGATTGATCCACTTCATAGTGGAGGAGAAGGTGATCCATGGACTCCCCGTTCCTCTTGTACATGCAACATCAATCCACCATTATGACGTGCTTATTTCTCAAGTTATTCAACGTCAAAATCTTTCCTAACGTTGCCATCCACACAAAAAATGCTACTCTCGAATGAGCCTTGGTTCTCCAAATGCTCTTCCAAAATTTTTGCCCAACTAAATTTCTAACAAGATCATACTCAAATCTCCCCTTAGGGCTCCACTTTGGGGGAACCAATTCTAAGCAACGACCTTTATGCTATAATATCAAATGAGGTAGATGTGTAACATGTAAAAACAATCCATGGAAAATATAACATGTTGGAGTGCAACAGTGCCGCTCTACTCACATGGACGGCTCTTATAATATGCATTGCGGGGTGCGACTTCAAATATGCCATAAAAATCTTTGTCCTCCCCCACTGAACACCAATCCAACATATCCACATGCAATATCTAGAAAATGAAAATTATGAGGAAGAATCTCTTTAAAACTTAACAAGATGCCTTACAAAGTAAGTACCAACCACTAACAGAAACCATTCACTCAAGAGAGAGAACATCCACCTTCTCTCTACCTCTTAGTGAGGTTTGTCCGCCACCTCCTGTGGTTTTGCAAGGGAGGAGGGATGGATCTCTTCCCCTCCCTCCTCCCTTTCTCTATTGTTTTCTTTTTTGTTCTTCTCCTTGTTTCTTCCGATCGTTTCTCTCTTTGTTTTTGTTTCTCTTTCCTCCATATAGTCACCGTTGCAACTCCGCCTTCTCTGGACCGACGATCCCTCTACCACGCTTCCATCCGCCACGGCCTCCCACGCCCTAGTCGGCTGTTTCATGGATCGATAGAGGTTCACAGATTTGGTTTTTTCAAGGCCAGATTTGTTAACCTCCATCTGCTCCACTCGCAGATGTGCCCCACCACCGTCCTCGTCGGCTTCCCCTCTTCCCGCCGCGCTCTTCCAGTTCTCCATCCAGCCACCACGTGCCAGCTCGTGGTCTCCACTCAATGGCGTGTAGCGGCTATGCTTCACTGCTTCACCACCCGCCTCCGCCTTTGCAGTTGCTGTCTTATAGTGTTTTTTGTTGTTGTTGTTTTTTTTTTTTTTTTTTTTTTTCGCTTTTGTTGTTTTTTTAGGGTTATTGTCTCCTATCACTTATTTGGTTTGATATTGTAGTGGAGACTTTGCAGTCAGAGTTTGTTCCTTAGCGGCATTTCCTGTTCGACTCTCAGCAGTTCTGCCCCATCAACAATCACCTTCACGGTGGCTGTTGCCATCACCCATTGGGGCTCCTCAAGGTGCCCTTTTGCCATTTGAAATCGCCTTGTGTGGCCTCTAAAGAGGCCCGACTTGTTATTGGTCTTTTTGAGATCATTAACGAAGCTATTGCCTATTTTCTGTTACTGTTACTGTACTGTCGTTTTCGTTTGGGCTTTATTGTTGGGGTACCTACCTCTTTATCGTTGTTCGACCTCGTGTAACATTTTCCCCATATTGAATAATAATAATAATAATAAAAAGGTACCAACCACTAACATAGGGAATTCCTTTGGAAGATATAAGCAGCCAAGAGCAACTGCCCCTAGACTGGGGATAATTAAGGCTCCGTTTGTTTCGGCGTAAAATAATTTCCGTCGAAAAATGATTTTAGGGAAATCATTTTTAGGAAAATATTTTCCAATGAAAACATTTTTTGGTGTTTGGCGCATACGGAAAATCACAAATATTTTTTTATATTTTCAATCAATCATATTAACCTATAAAAATTAATTTTTATTCACAACTTAAAAATATTAATATAATTTTATTATTAGATTATATTAATAAAATCCTTGGACCATGGCTAAAACACCGCCAAACTCTCGCTGGACCAAAACTTGTTTGGGACCTTACCGGGAGCTGGCTGGCAACCGGGTTCTAGTGGGGTCTCAACGAGGTCACAACCGGGTTCTGGCAGGGTCCCGACTGAATCTCAGCGGCGGTCCTAATGGTGTCTTGATTGGGTCCTGGTGGTGTCTCGACTGGGTTACAGTAGGGTCTCGATGGTGTCTCGATCGGGTCCCCGTGATGTCCCGACTAGGTCCCGAGGGAGTCCCGATCGGGTCCCAAGGGTGTCCTGATCGGGTCTTGAGGATGTCTCCACTAGGTCCTAGCGGTGTCCCAATTAAGTCCAAGTGATATCCCGATCGGGTCCCAGTAGTGTCCAGACCAGGTCCCGGCGGGGTCCCAACGATGTCTCAACAGAGTCACCACGGGTCTGGTGGTGTTTTAGCTGTGGTCTGGCTATTTGAGAATAAAAAGATCAAACTCGAAAAATGATTTACGATTTAAAAAATGAAAACTATTTTACAGAAATTAAATAAGATTTTTGGGTTAAATTGAAAATGGTTTTGGTTGACTATTATTTTACACCCCACCAATCACCAAAAAACATGGATGCTGAAACAAACGAAGCCTAAACATGTAATTTTTTTCAAAGGAACATAATAATTTAGCATGCTAAATTGCTGATTTGCAGATGAACATGGAATACTATCTCAATAGCAGAATTAAATAACATTCTAGGTTAATTATGGTTAGATGGCACAACCCAGATTTATCATTTATTTGATCAAAACGGATTCCTTCACGGTATGAGGATCTGTGAGCTCTAGACGAAACATTAACAATTCTTCCTTCCTTGCTGCTTTCATGTGCTGTTCTTTTCATAGTGTCCAACAAAAGATTTGTCAAAAGAAAATGACCTGTAAGTGCCAAAAAAAAAAAGAAAAAAAAAAGGGGGAGGATTTAGTCCAATCCCACATAATTAAATTCAATTTAGCATCAATAGACACAGTACATATATAGCGCTGTTATGTATGGACTGTCGCCCAATTCTACGAGCTGCAACAGATCGATGGAAAGTGACAGCCGGGGAAAAACGGAGTCATCTTGAAGTTTTGAAACTGTCTAGAGGCATCTAGCAACAATTATCTTGGTTGCTCGATAGCTTATTATTCTAATAAAATCCGCAAACTTGAAGAACTACCATGCAAAGACTAGTATATATATATATCTCAAAGCGTCAAAAGTTGAAACAACATAGTCTACCAAAGGGATTTTACACACAGAATCACACACACACACAAAAAGGTCATTGAGGTGATTTTAAACACTGGTATAGAACATCAGTACTTTAACAACAAATATTTCTTTAAATAAATGCAACACACCTATGTGATTTGTTGCGAACTGTAGTTCTATGTTATCTTCGGAGAGCGTGAATGGAGTTGCCAAAACTCCTGCATTGTTACTTGAAACAAAGAAGACAGAGTCACTAGCTCCCTCTTGTTTAATATCTTGAACTAAGGAGGCTTAAGAGACAGAAATGGACAAATAGCTAAATGTGCATGGAAGAACAGCTACCATGCGTTACAGCTAGCTTGCACCCTTAATTAATTATCTTACATTAGGATGTTCAGTGGAAGACCGGTGGAATTGAAATCTGACGCAAATTTCCTTACGGATGCCATTGAGCTAAGATCTAACTCCATGGCATCAACTTTAGCATCGGGGATTTCCTTAAGTATTGCTTTTTTGACATCTTCAGCAGCAGCCATATTCCTGACCCCCATAACTACGTGGACACCACGCAATGCAAGAACTCGTGTAGTTTCAGAGCCAATACCACCAGATGCTCCTGCAATCAGAGTGTCCACAAGCAACAAGCAAACCAGTAATTGATTGATGTAGCATATGACGTCTTTGAAAAATAGATTTGCAAATAATAAGTTAAGAAGCTAACACTTCACGGAGAAATGAAAAAATAAAAAATAAACGATGGATGGACCTGTAACAATGGCAGTGAGACCCGTCCCATCAATCCCTTGAGTAACTTCATTTGCTGTGGAGGAAGACGAAAACCCTAATGGCCCTTTTCTGTGAAACGGCCACATTAATTATGTGTGTGTGTTGGTGCAAAATTCCCTTTTCCTGTCTCTGACTTGGGATTCAAAAATGGCAGCTGCTTATTTATAGTGAGAGGTGTGAAGTGCGCAAAGTTGAAAGGTGTTAGAGAGATAATAGTACCTAACACGTTGTTACTTATAGAGAATAGAGATAATAGTACCTAACACATTGTTAACTTGAGAATCATCTCCTAATATCTCTCCAAAATTAAGATCTTTTAAATTTAAATAAAAACTTTGCTGTTATATTTTCACATGAAGACAAAGTAAAGTCAACTCATGTAACTGATTCTTTTATTGTAATGCAATATGTTATTGATTTGTATATGTAATAGTTTGGATAAGCACATGCAATGTGCTTGATTTACGGTAGGGAATGATAATATAATTTATAATGTAATATTTGATGATGTAAGTTTTATTATACAAATATTTCGGTAATGAAAATATTAAAAAGTCTAATCGGTGAGTGTAAAATAAAACTTAAAAATTTGTAACAAAGTCATTGCTTCCTTAATTCCTCTTCAGATCTTCTTATAAGCAAGTCATCTTGTCACAAAATGTGTTTTTTCAAATGTCATGTAATTAATACTTGCCAAATAGTCATATGCTTATTAAAGGGGAAAGGAACCATGAAGTAGTGAATTTCTGAGTTCGATTGAATTTTGGTAGGGGTGTACAACCAGTAGTAGTTACGGTTATTCTCTAAATACCACAACTGCAATTAGGATTTAAATAACCGCAATCACAATCGGTAAACCATTAACCGGTTTAATGCCGTTTTAAACTAATTATTAAAACCAGTTACTAACCGGNNTAATTGGTTTTCAAATAATAAGCCTTTTAGACTTTTTTTTTTAATTTTTGGGCTATTTTAAACTCACTTTTTTGTTATTTTTAAAGCTATTTTATACTCTCATAAAATAGAAATAACACAAAAATTAAACCTCATAATAAAATTAATTGCACTACATAATATAGTTTTTTAAGTTTTAAATTTTATATGTATATATATATAAAATCAGTTACCCAGTTATTAACTGGTTTTTTTAATACCTATAACCAATAACTGCAACTGGTCTAGGCGATTATCCAGTTATCCCGTTATTTCAATTAAATGCATGCATATGTAAGAGTCTTACCTAATCAAACCTTGATACATAAGATTAAGAAAAATTTTGGGGTTTGTCCGTGTTAAATATATTATGGGCTACAACAAGTTGAGGGCATATCAACTTGGGATTGGATTACAAACCATCAAGTCCTATTCAACTTCTTTTTTCTTTTTTCTTTTTTTATAAGGATATAATTTTCTTACCAATTAGGTTGTACTCAATTCTTTAAAAAGTGTTATATGTTCTGAAGCATGTGAAAGATAAATTTTTTTTTAGTAATACTATTAAAAAAATAGGATTTTTATATGCTAAAAAATATATGACTCTTTTAAATACTAAATTGAGACAAATCTCTCAAGCTGTCCTTTTCATAATCAAAAGCATTGAGTGGAATTTAGCTGGAGAGTTGACAATCCACTGTTTTTTTTTTTTCTAAAAAACAATCAAATTCATTTTTTTCATTATCTAATAACTTTTTTTTCTTTTTTTTTTACAAAAAATTCAAAACTCTTTTCACCTCTATATCACATCAATCAATTTTTTTTCTATTTATTTTTTTAAAAAAGTCAAACTTCTTATTAACAGTTACTAAACACACTTTTAAATTTTTTCTTATAAAATTAAAATTATTTATATTTATATTCTTTCAATCAATTTTTATTAATATTCTAATAAATATAAATGAGAATACTTGTCAATCGCACTCAAATTACTTGGAATCTTAGAGAATTGTACAAAAGAATGCCATTATGCCAGCAAACAGCAGAGAGACCTTGACCTTGCTTTCCCCTTCAACAACGATAGTAACCCCAAAAGGAATCAGATTGAATAGATAAAAAAAAAAAAAAAAAAAAAAAAAAAAAAAAAAGACCCAAAAAGGAATCAGATTTATATTTCCCTCCCTGTTTTCGGAGAAACCCACTACGGTATGGAAGCTTCACTTCTTGGCTTTCAATTAAATACACCTTGTCTCTTTGTACATTTCATTTATAGTTTATTATTTTCTGGAAAATTGTTTTTGGTTTCTACAAATTTGGAGGGCTTAGAGCATTCTCATCCCGGTTCCCCTACTATAGGCCGATATCCTTATAGTAGGGAGCCAAAATGGATTTTTGACCATTTTATTATTCACATCCGGCTCCCTACTTTGAGGCAAAAAAATAGGGAGCATGAAATGACTCCCTACTAGTAGGGAGCCATTTCACTCCCTACTATTCTTTTTTGTAATAAAATATTAGTTTCTCTCTCCTACTTTTTAAGTTTTCCAATTTTATTTGTTTTTCTCTTTTAGAGAAAATAATTAAATTTTTTTAAAAATATTAATATTTAAATGAAAAAGTCAAAGTAGATCCCTAAAGTAGGGAGCCGGATGTAAGTGTTTAGAAAAAGTGACTCTCTAAAGTAGAAAAAACTGATTTTACTCCCTATTTTGAGGATAAAAATAGAGAGCCGGATGAGAATGCTCTTAGCAGATACTTTATTTGGTTCATTTTGATTTATGTCGAAGAGCCTAAAATCATATATGTTTTTCGTTTCGGGGTAAACTGTTTTGTGGTTTATTGGGGAATAAATAGGCTTTGAGATATGGAATTTCGGAAACGATCCCTTGGTGGGTTTATTTTTTTAAGATGTTGATTTCTATAAGGAGCTCAAAGATCACTGTTTTGATATCATTCTTCGTTTGTGATTTTAGGTGGAGTTGATGCCGCAGTTTGCAGTTTTGGATGGACTCCTTGGTGGGTTTTCCTTGTATTGCGGTCTAGCAATTGGAGCTGAAAAATCGCTGTTTGGCATGGAGTTTTCTTTGTGATTTTGGGAAATATAGTTGTTGAAACACTGATTCCAGATGGGTCATGCTTAGGATTTTGATATAAATCACATATTGGAAGAAGAGGAGGAAAGAAAGAGGGGTGAACGAAAGAGGAAAGAAGAACGTGCTGGAAGAGGGGTGAAAGAAAGAGGAAGAAGAATAGAAGGTTAAAATAGTAATTTGACTCTCAAACAAAATTTCACCATTCCCGTGGCATTCTCTCTTTTTTATAGCCTTAGAGCATCCAGTTTTTTTTTTTTTTAACCAACGAACCTTAGCTCTTTACCAATTTTATATTGATTTTTTTTTTAGGTACCGTTAACCATGTTGGTTACCGGTAACTTGTTTCACAAAATTTAAAAAAGGGGATGGATGCTTCGTCAAATTGGAAGATAACACGTGGGCAACTTTTATTAAAAAATAATTTTTAAAACAGTAAAAAAACACTAAGTTGGATGCTGGCCTCGATGCACAAGACTTTCCCATACATTATATATAATATATTATATATATGCATGCACAAAAATTCTCGGAGATGCATGTTTTGAACGGGCTCCTAATGGTAGTTGGCATATATCTATACTTAAGAGCATCCTTATTGAACTCTCTATTCTTGAGCTAAAATTTGGCTAAAAAACACACATTTTTAATTTAACTAATCCATTTTCAAACTCCCTCATAAACTCTAAATCTCTCTCTATTCTATTTAAATATATTTTTTTTTTGTTTTTTTTAATATATAACTGTCTCTCTTCTCTCTCTTCTTTCTCTCTTTTCTCTACAACCATGGCTGAAATCCCAATTAACCCAGTCCGTACAAAGGCCAAAAACCATCTGGTCGATCCAACAACAGGAAATGCACTGAAGGCCAAAAGTAGAACCTCCTCCCTCCTTCATCGATCCAACAACAAGAAAGGCACCGAAGGGCAAAACCCATTTGTCAACGAAGCGAAAGAGCAAAGCTTTTGAGCAAGATTTGCTGGAAAAATGCCAAGAGAAGATGCAGGTGAAGCTCAAGAAGGAGAAGACTGAGAAGAGAAAAAAATATATTATTAACCCAATAGCTAAAGAAATTTGCACACCAAATTTGGAGTGAGATTCTGACCAAGAACTAAATTAGAAGAAACTTTTGGAGAGTCTGCTGGATGTTGTTTTGGGTCTTTTTCTCTAAAAATTTAGCTAAACTCTCATTATAGAGAGCTTGATTGGGATGCTCTAAGGCTATAAAAAAGAGAGACGCCACGGGAATAGTGGAAATTTTGTTTGAGAAGTCAAATTACTATTTTAACCTTATATTTCTTCTTCCTCTTTCTTTCACCCCTCCTTCCAGCACGTTCTTCTTTCCTCTTTCGTTCACCCTTTTTCTTTCCTCCTCTTCTTCCAATATGTGATTTATATCAAAATCCTAAGCATGACCATCTGGAATCAGTGTTTCAAACAACTATATTTCCAAAATCACAAAGAAAACTCCATTGCCAAACAGCGTTTTTCAGCTCCAATTGCTTAGACCGCAATACAAGGAAAACCCCACAGGAGTCCATCCAAAACTGCAAACTGCGGCATCAACTCCACCTAAAATCACAAACGAGGGAATGATATCAAAAAGTGATCTTTGAGCTCCTTATAGAAATCAACATCTTAAAAAAATAAACCCACCAAGGATCGTTTCCGAAATTCCATATCTAAAGCCTATTTATTCCCCAATAAACCACAAAACAGTTTACCCCGAAACGAAAAACATATATGTTTTTAGGCTCTTCGACATAAATCAAAATGAACCAAATAAAGTATCTGCTAAGAGCATTCTCATCCGGCGTTCTCTATTTTTATCCTCCAAAATAGGGAGTAAAATCAGTTTTTTTCTTTTAGGGTCACTTTTTCTAAACACTTACATCCGGCTCCCTACTTTAGGGATCTATTTTGACTTTTTCATTTAAATATTAATATTTTTAAAAAATTTAATTATTTCTCTAAAAGAGAAGAAAAACATAAAATTGGAAAACTTAAAGTAGGGAGAGGAAACTAATATTTATTACAAAAAGAATAGTAGGGAGTGAAATGGCTCCCTACTAGTAGGGAGTCCATTTCATGCTCCCTATTTTTTTCCTCAAAGGTAGGGAGCCGGATGTGAATAATAAAATGGCAAAAATCCATTTTGGCTCCCTACTATAAGGATATCCTATAGTAGGGAAGCCGGATGAGAATGCTCTAAGCCCTCCAAATTTGTAGAAACCAAAAACAATTTTCCAGAAAATAATAACTATAAATGAAATGTAAAAGAGACAAGGTGTATTTAATTGAAAGCCAAGAAGTGAAGCTTCCATACCGTAGTGGTTTCTCCGAAACAGGAGGGAAATATAATCTGATTCCTTTTTGGGGCTTTTTTTTTTTTTTTTTTTTTTTTTTTTTTTATCTATTCAATCTGATTCCTTTTGGGGTTTACTATCGTTGTTGAAGGGGAAAGCAAGGTCAAGGTCTCTCTGCTTTGCTGGCATAATGGCATTCTTTTGTACAATTCCTCTAAGATTCCAAGTAATTGAGGTGCGATTGACAAAGTATTTCCATTTATTATTTATTAAATATTAATAAAATTGATTGAAAGAATATAAATAAAAATAATTTTATATTTTATAGAATAAAATTTAAAAAGTTTGTTTAGTAATGTTAATAAGAAGTTTGACTTTTTTTAAAAAAATAAATAGAAAAAAATTGATTGATGTGATATAGAGTGAAGAGTTTTGAATTTTTTGTAAAAAAAAAAAGAAAAAAAAAGTTATTAGATAATGAAAAAAATGAATTTGATTGTTTTTGGAAAAAAAAAAAAAAAAAACAGTGGATGTCAACTCTCCAGCTAAATTCCACTCAATGCTTTTGATTATGAAAAGGACAGCTTGAAGATTTGTCTCATTTAGTATTTAAAGAGTCAATATATTTTTTAGCATATAAAAATCCTATTTTTTTTTAATAGTATTACTAAAAAAAATTTATCTTTCCCATGCTTCAGAACATATAACACTTTTTAAAGAATTGAGTACAACCTAATTTGGTATGAAAATTATATCTTTATAAAAAAAGAAAAAAAAAAAAGAAGTTGAAATAGGACTTGGAGGGTTTTGTAATCCAATCCCAAGTTGATATGCCTCAACTTGTTGTAGCCCATAAATATTTAAACACGGACAAACCCCAAAATTTTTCTTAATCTTATGTATCAAGGTTTGATTAGGTAAGACTCTTACATATGCATGCATTTAATTGAAATAACGGGATAACTGGATAATCGCCTAGACCAAGTTGCAGTTATTGGTTATAGGTATTAAAAAAACAGTTATAACTGGGTAACTGATTTTATATATATATACAATATAAAATTTAAAACTTAAAAAACTATATTAATGTAGTGCCAATTAATTTTATTATGAGGTTTATATTTTGTGTTATTTCTATTTTATGAGAGTAAAAAATAGCTTTAAATATAACAAAAAAGCGAGTTTAAAATAGCCAAAAATTAAAAAAAAAGTCTAAAAGGCTTATTATTTGAAAACCAATTACCGGGTTTAGTACTGGTTTTTAATTAATCAGTTTAAAACGGCATTAAACCGGTTAATGGTTTACCGATTGTGATTGCGGTTATTTAAATCCTAATTGCAGTTGTGGTATTTAGAGAAATAACCGTAAACTAACTACTGGTTGTACACCCCTACCAAAATTTCAACGAATCAGAATTCACTACTTCATGGTTCCTTTCCCTTTAATAAGCATATGACTATTTGGCAAGTATTAATTACATGACATTTGAAAAAACATTTTGTGACAAGATGACTTGCTTATAAGAAGATCTGAAGAGGAATTAAGGAAGCAATGACTTTGTTACAATTTTTAAGTTTATTTTTTACATCACCGATTAGACTTTTTAATATTTTCATTTACGAATATTTGTATAATAAACTTACATCATCAAATATTAATTATAAACTATTATTATCATTCCTACCGTAAATCAAGCACATTGCATGTGCTTATCCAAACTATTACATATACAAATCAATAACATATTGCATTACAATAAAAGATCAGTTACATGAGTTGACTTTACTTTGTCTCATGTGAAAATTATAACAAGCAAAGTTTTTATTTAAATTTAAAAGATCTTAATTTTTGAAGAGATATTAGGGGATGATTCTCAATTAACAACGTGTTTACGGTTACTATTTATCTCTCTAACACCTTTCAACTTTGCGCACTTCACACCTCTCACAATAAATAAGCAGCTGCCATTTTTGAATCCCAAGTCAGAGACAGGAAAAGGGAATTTTGCACCAAAACCACACACAATAATTAATGTGGCCGTTTCGCAGAAAAGGGCCATTAGGGTTTTCGTCTTCCTCCACAGCAAATGAAGTTACTCAAGGGATTTGATGGGACGGGTCTCACTGCCATTGTTACAGGTCCATCCATCGTTTATTTTTTTATTTTTTCATTTCCCGTGAAGTGTTAGCTCTTAACTTAATTATTTTGCAAATCTATTTTTCAAAGACGTCATATGCTACATCAATCAATTACTGGTTTGCTTGTTGCTTTGTGACACTCTGATTGGCAGAGATCTGGTGGTATTGGCTCTGAACTACAACGAGTTCTTGCATTGCGTGGTGTCCACGTAGTTATGGGGGTCAGGAATATGGCTTGCTGCTGAAGATGTCAAAAAAGCAATACTTAAGGAAAATCCCCGATGCTAAAGTTGATGCCATGGAGTTAGATCTTAGCTCAATGGCATCCGTAAGGAAATTTGCGTCAGATTTCAATTCCACGTCTTCCACTGAACATCCTTAATGTAAGATAATTAATTAAGGGTGCAAGCTAGCTGTAACGCATGGTAGCTGTTCTTCCATGCACATTTAGCTATTGTCCATTTCTGTCTCTTAAGCCTTCCTTAGTTCAAGATATTAAACAAGAGGGAGCTAGTGACTCTGTCTTCTTTGTTTCAAGTAACAATGCAGGAGTTTTGGCAACCTCCATTCACGCTCTCCGAAGATAACATAGAAACTACAGTTCGCAACAAATCACAATAGGTGTGTTGCCATTTATTTTTAAAGAAATATTTGTTGTTTAAAGTACTGATGTTCTATACTCAGTGTTTAAAATCACCTCAATGACCTTTTTGTGTGTGTGTGTGATTCTGTGTGTTAAAATCCCTTTGGTAGACTATGTTGTTTCAAACTTTTGACGCTTGATATATATATATATCTAGGTTTTTGCATGGTAGTCTCTTCAAGTTTGCGGATTTTATTAGATTAATAAGCTATCGAGCACCAGATATTGTGCTAGATGCCTCTAGACGGTTTCAAAAACTTCAAGATGATTCCGTTTTTCCCCGGCTGTCACTTTCTCATCGATCTTGTTGCAGCTCGTAGAATTGGGGCGAGTCCATACATAACAGCGCTATATATATGTACTGTGTCTATTGAATGCTAAATTGATTTTAATTATGTGGGATTGGACTAAATCCTCCCCTTTTTTTTTTTTCTTTTTTTTTTTTTTTGGCACTTACAGGTCATTTTCTTTTGACACAATCTTTTGTTGGACACTATGAAAAGACAGCACATGAAAGCGCAAGGAAGGAAGAATTGTTAATGTTTCGTCTAGAGCTCACAGATACTACATACCGTGAAGGAATCCGTTTTGATCAAATAAATGATAAATCTGGGTACTTGTGCCATCTAACCATAATTAACCTAGGATGTTTTTTTAATTCTGCTATTGAGAAGTATTCCATGTTCATCTGCAAATCAGCATTTAGCATGCTAAATTTATTATGTTCCTTTGAAAAAAATTAACATGTTTGGCTTCGTTTGTTTCAGCATCCATGTTTTTTCGGTGATTGGTGGGGTGTAAAAAAATAGTTAACCAAACCATTTTCAATTTAACCCAAAATCTTATTAAATTTCTGTAAAATAGTTTTCATTTTTTAAATCGTAATCATTTTTCGAGTTTGATCTTTTTATTCTCAAATAGCCAGACCACAGCTAAAACACCACCAGACCCGTGGTGACTCTGTTGAGACACGTTGGAACCGCCGGACCTGGTCTGGCACTACTGGGACCGATCGGATATCACTTGGACTTAATGGGACACCGCTAGGACCTAGTGGAGACATCCTCAAGACCCGATCAGGACACCCTTGGGGACCGATCGGGACTCTCCGGGACCTAGTCGGGACATCACGGGGACCCGATCGAGACACCATCGAGAACCCTACCTTGACCCAGTCGAGACACCACCAGGACCCAATCAAGACACACATTAGGAACCGCCGCTGAGATTCAGTCGGGACCTGCAAGAACCCGGTTTGTGACTCCGTTGAGACCCCACTGGGACCCGGTTGCCAGCCAGCTCCCGGTAAGGTCCCAAACAAGTTTCGGTCCAGCGAAGGGTTTGGCGGTGTTTAGCTATGGGTCCAAGGATTTTATTATATAAACTAATAATAAAATTATATTATATTTTTAAGTGTGTGAATAAAATTAATTTTTACGGTTAATATGGATTGATTGAAAATATAAAAATTATTGTGATTTTCCGTATGCGCCAAACACCAAAAAATGTTTTCATTGGAAAACATTTTCCTAAAAATGATTTCCCTAAATTCATTTTTTCGACGAAATTATTTTCGCCGAACAAACGGAGCCTTAATTATCCCCAGTCTAGGGGCAGTTGCTCTTGCTTGCTTATATCTTCAAGGAATCCCTATGTTAGTGGTTGGTACCTTTTTATTATTATTATTATTATTCAATATGGGGAAAATGTTACACGAGGTCGAACAACGATAAAGAGGTAGGTACCCCAACAATAAAGCCCAAACGAAAACGACAGTACGATAACAGTAACAGAAAATAGGCAATAGCTTCGTTAATGATCTCACAAAAGACAATAACAAAGTCGGGCCTCCTTTAGAGGCCACACAAGGCGATTTCAAATGGCAAAAGGGCAACCTTGAGGAGCCCCATGGGTGATGGCAACAGCCACCGTGAAGGTTGATTGTTGATGGGGCAGAACTGCTGAGAGTCCGAACAGGAAATGCCGCTAAGGACAAACTCTGACTGGCAAGTCTCCACTACAATTATCAACCAAATAAGTGATAGGAGACAATAACCCTCAAAAAACAACAAGAGCAAAAAAAAAAAAAAAAAAAAAACAACAACAACAACAACACTATAAGACAGCAACTGCAAAGGCGGAGGCGGGTTGGTGAAGCCAGTGAAGCATAGCCGCCACATGCCATTGAGTGGAGACCACGAGCTGGACGTTGTGGCTGGATGGAGAACTGGAAGAGCGCGGCGGAAGAGGGGAAGCCGACGAGGACGGTGGTGGGGCACATCTACGAGTGGAGCAGATGGAGGTTAACAATCTGGCCTTGAAAAAACCAAATTTGTGAACCTCTTATCGATCCATGAAACAGCCGACTAGGCGTGCGGGCCGTGCGGATGGAAGCGTGGAGAAGGGATCGTCGGTCCAGAGAAGGCGGAGTTTGCAACGGTGATTATATGGAGGAAAGAGAAACAAAAACAAAGGGAACGATCGGAAGAAACAAGGAGAAGAACAAAAAAGAAACAATAGAGAAAGGGAGGAGGGAGGGGAAAGAGATCCATCCCCTCCTCCTTTGCAAAACCAAAGAGGTGGCGGACAACCTCACCTAAGAGTTTAGAGATACCTTACTCTGAGAGAGAAGATGGATTGTTCTCCTCTTGAGTGAATGGTTCTCTGTTAGTGGTTGGTAACTTACTTTGTAAGGCATCTTGTTAAGTTTTAAAGAGATTACTTCCTCATAATTTTCATTTTCTAAGATATTGCATGTGGATAATGTTGGGATTGGTGTTCAGTGGAGAGAGAGAACAAGATTTATATAGAGCATATTTGATGTCGGCACCCGCAATGCATATGTTATAAGACGCCGTCCATGTGAGTAGAGCGGCATTGTGTGCACTCAACGATGTTATATTTTCCATGGATTTTGTTTTTAACACTGTTACACATCTTACCTCATTTGATATTAATAGCATAAAGGTTGTTGATTGTAAGAATTGTCCCCAAAGTGGAGCCCCTAGGGGGATTTGAGTATGATCTTTGTTAAAAGAAATTTAAGTTTGGGCAAAAATTTCTCGCGCAAGAGCATCTTGGAGAACCAAAGGCTCATTCGAGAAGTAGCAATTTTTTGTGTGATGGCAACGTTAGGAAAGATTTTGACGTTGAAGTAACTTGAAAGAAATAAGCACGTCATACATGGTGGAATTGAATGATTGCATGTACAAGAGGGAAGGGGAGCTCATGGATCACCTTCTCCTCCAACTATGAACGTGATCAAGTCTTAATTTATGGCTAATTCGGTGTAAGTGGGATCATCATCTAAAAGGGTAATGAAGTTGTTTGGTTATGCTAAGAAAGGTTCAAAGTTGGAAAGCCGTTGCAAGGTTAAAAACTTGGAGACTAGCTTCTGTATGGTTTAAATGTGTTGCATTTAATATAACAGAATGCGAATGAGCTTTTGGAAGATTGTGAAAAGATCAGTTTATGATTTTAAAGTCATTATAGTTCAAATCTCTTTATGTTAAGGTGGTGGTGTACATAGCCTTTGCCTTTTTCACTTTTGTAGCTTTTCTAGACTTGAGTTTTATTTAATGTCCAGACAATAACACCTCATTTAATTTGATGCTTGCTGTAAGTCTGCTTGACCAAAATAGATCACATTATATCATAAACGTCAATTATGACACTACCTAGAAAGTTGTCTTGGTATACTTATAGTTGTCGGTTTTATTTAGATGATATTACATTGAAAGAAAAGTTTGCGATACATTTTGATTGTGTTTTGATTTGCTCATATATATACTATATACAGGTTTAACAGTCTTTGGATGCATATACCAAACAAAGCCTTGCCAACTGTTTTTTGCATGCCCACGAGCTTTGCAAGACGTTTGAAGGTATGTGCCTTTTCTATGCTATGTAGAGTTGAAATAAAAATATATTCCAAGTGAAAAAAATAGATGAATCGGCACTTTTGAAAACATTTGGGCAAATTGATTAGACAAACCGTACGGTACGTAGCTCGAACATTATGTTTTGCTACGATGCTTATGAATTTTAGCGAGTCATGAAACACTTTGCAATTGATGAAGACGGACGTGTAACGTCCGTTTTTTAGTATAATTTTTTTTTTTTTTTTTATTGTTTGAAAATCCTTACATTTGGAATGCTTGGACAATCGTTTAGATTGGAATGTCCAGCTCTATCCATCTTTTAGATCAATATACTGACAACTCCATATGCCTTACGATCGTGCAAATTTTCTTCTCCATTTATATCAAAGTTGAATTTTTCAAGGATCGCTAATTCTTTTTAATTATTAAAAATCTTAAGTTAATTCTGAAATTCCTGAAACTCATCCTTTTATTTCTTTTGTATTTGATTTATATTCAGCTTTTAGTGTCTTATCTGTGCGCAATTCTGTTTCTTTTTGATAAAGCCAAATTCGATCTCTTGTAACTTTAACATTAAAAATACTTAAGAAATATCAAAAGTTCTCAAAACAGCACCCATGGTCACGGTGAAACTTTGGGGAAAAGAAGGCGGAGGTGAAAAAAAAAAAAAAAAATAGATTATAATGGACCCCATTTTCCCTTTTATCTTGCTTTCAGCTGTAAAGCCTTCTCTATGTGATGCAGCCTTTTGTTGCTAACTCTGGGCCTAAATAATGAATTTATGTGCCTTTTATCCAATGTTTTGGTTCTCGCTAACTTCTAACCATCAATTTATTATTTACAAGCCCTTGTTAATTTAGTTATTTAAACTTTACCAGTGTCATGTTTCCAATTTATCTGTTGGTTAAGGTAACCACAATTTTTGAAAGGAACGACCATAAATAGGGCCGAAACCAAATTTTAATTTGGGGGACGAACTTGAAAAAAAAAAAATGGGGGGGGGGGGAGGGGGGAATTATTTTTTAAGGTTTACTCTATCTAGAAAAATTTATGTTTTTAGAGATCTTTTTTAATTTTTTGGGGAAGCTACCGCATTGCTTGGGGGGCTTCCAAAAGCTTTTTTGGAAATATTTGGGACTATATTGTTGTGAAATGTTCAACGAAGCTAAAATACAATTTCTGTTGTGAAGATTTTCTTGTAGATTTTTATTTGAAAAATACAATTTAACCGTTCTCCCCTTTCCAAAGTTTGACAGGCTGTTTAATTTGCCTTTATGTTTAAAAATTGACAATGTATTCCAACAAAGATGCAAAATTCGCAAATATAACAATCGTTAAACATTTTTATCTCTTTCA
>FXXK01001890.1:51505-70830 GCA_900184695.1 Betula pendula
AGCTGGACTCTTAAATCTCTCTTCATTCTATTTTAAATATAATTTTTTTTTTTGTTTCTTTTTTAAATTATAACTGTCTCTCTTCTCTCTCTCTTTCCTCTCTTTTCTCTCATCACATGGCTGAAATCCCATTAACCCAGTCCGTACCAAGATGGGCCAAAAAACCCATCCTGGTCGGAGTCCAACAACAGGGAAGATCGGCACTGAAGGCCCAAAAGTAGAACCTCCTCCCTCCTTCATAAGATCTCAACAACAGGAAGGGCACCGAAGGGGGCAAAACCCATTTGTCAACGAAGCGGAAGCAGCAAGGCGTTTTGACGCAAAAAGATTTGCTGGAAATGCAAGAGACAAGGATGCAGGGTTGGAAGACTCAAGAAGGAGAAGACTCGAGAAGGATGGAAAAAAAATATAATTATTAAACCCAATAGGCTAAAGGAAATTTGCACACCAAATTTTGGAGTTGAGGATTCTGACAAGAACTAAATTAGAGAAACTTTTGGATGGAGTTCTGGCTGGATTGTGGTTTTTTTTGGGGGGTCTTCTTTCTCTAAAAATTTAGCTAAACTCTCATTTATAGGAGAGCCTTGATTGGGATGGGTACCAAAAAAAATAATAACAAAAAAATTCAAAATTTTCTTGGGTTGTGAACATTCAATGCGGGGTTAAAAAAAAAAAATTAGAGTAACAGAGAAGCTGTTACGTTCTTGTGTGACTGAACGTGTAATTGGTTTCTGAACTAGAAAGTTACCAGGATCGTTCTTCCTTTGTTTCCCTATTTTTGAAAAACTAAGAGGAAACAATTCTAGCGGTAGGATTTTCGAGGAATCCTGGACCTCCTTTGATAGAGCAATTAGAGAAGCTCACAAACTCTTTACAAACACAAGGTTTGAATAATTTCTTTCTTGACTTTTTATTTAATAACCATGTAGTATTTAAAAGAACATAATACAATAAAAGTAGAGTTCCATGTATAATAGGACTTCATCTATCACCTATGACTAACAAGATAAGACTCATACTTTAATAACAATAGTAAGACTCCTAGGATAACATTAGACCTATAAAGCTATTAGATATCCAATTACTAGACTCCTATTGAAAAGCAACATGAGAAATAACATAGTAATCCAAATAACCAGACTCCTATTGAAAAACAACATGGGAAATAACATAGTAAACATCAACTACAATACTACTCTGCCAACTATTAGTAGTCTCATTCTCCTACACGTAACACTCCCTCCTCCTTAGGATTGTCCTTGTCCTCAAGGCCAAAAGATGGAAATCGCTGCTGAAATTCTTTCAAATTTTCCCATGTGGCGTCATCATGTGAAAGGCCCTCCCAGTGCGCCAATACCTCCGTAATGCCCTTCTTAGTGCGAAATTCTAATACAGCCCTCGGTCTTAGTAGCGTGCGCCCATCCTCCTCCGGTGGGTAGATGCCTTCTATTAAGAAGAGCTTCTTACATCGATGACCTGGCCGAAATTTCTCGTCACAGTTGAAGCATAGGCCTCTCTCCCTCCGATCCTTCATCTCAAATTCTGTCAATGTTCTTATGGGTGGAGTTGCACCTTGTGTTTGAGAGAAATTTGGTTTTGATTCAAGAAAAGTGGCTTTTTCTTGAGAAAACACACGTGCCTCATGGAGGCGTGCTAAACCCACAGCTGCTGTCAATGTGGCTGGTTTAGCAGCTTGCACCTCAGTTCTTATGGACTCCTTTAACCCACTTACAAAACATCTCACCTGATGTGCTTGAGATAATTTTCCAACTCTACTAAGTAGTCTCTCAAATTGACACTGATATTCCTTAACACTTCCAATTTGTCCCAACTTTGAGAGATCTCCATAAAAATCTTCAAATTGTGTGGGCCCAAATCTGACATGCAATACTTCTTTCAAATTTTCCCATGAAATATTTTTCACATCTTCTTTGAATATTTGGTACCATAACTGTGCCTCTCCCTCCAGATGATAAGCGGTTAATAGCACCTTATTCTCTTCCTCAGTTTGCTGAAATTCAAAATACTGCTCGACCCTACAAACCCAACTAGTTGGATCTTCAGTCCCATCATAGCGTGGACAAACTAACTTTGCCAATTTTGAATTCAATGACCCTTGCGATGAACCCATGACTCCCTTGTCTTTGCTCGTTTTAGAGGAAGATGTCTCCTCATTGCTTTTCTTTTCTGAGAGCGCTTCCTTGAGTTGTGCACTAAATTGTGCACTCAATCCTTGGAATAATGCCTGCATCTCGCGTTTCATGGATCCCATTTCAGACTCTAGCCGTTCCAAGCGTTGGTCTGACATGTTTGGCTCTGATACCACTTTGTAACGTTCTTGTGTGACTGAACGCGTAATTGGTTTCTGAACTGGAAAGTTACCAGGATCGTTCTTCCTTTGTTTCCCTATTTTTGGAAAACTAAGAGGAAACAATTCTAGCGGTAGGATTTTTTGAGGAATCCTGGACCTCCTTTGATAGAGCAATTAAAGAAGCTCACAAACTCTTTACAAACACAAGGTTTGAATAATTTCTTTCTTGACTTTTTATTCAATAACCATGCAGTATTTAAAAGAACATAATACAATAAAAGTAAAGTCTCACGTATAATAGGACTTCATCTATCACCTATGACTAACAAGATAAGACTCATACTTTAATAACAATAGTAAGACTCCTAGGATAACATTAGACCTATAAAGCTATTAGATATCCAATGACTAGACTCCTATTGAAAAGCAACATGAGAAATAACATAGTAATCCAAATAACCAGACTCCTATTGAAAAACAACATGGGAAATAACATAGTACGTTTTCCACTCAGCCATTCTTAAAATGGTTCGACCAAATTTTTTTGGAGTCACAGATAGTCTCGTCACTCAACCGTTCCAAATAGCATTCGACCGAAACTTTTATTGAGTCACAGCCGTTCCAAATGACGGTTGATGACCAAGCATCCTCTATATATATATTATTCCGTACGTACAAATTCTATCTTTGACTTCCATATATTCTTATTTTATGGGGAAAATGCATTTTACCCCCTTGATGTTGTAGCTCTTTTTCATTTGATCTCCATTTTTAAAAATTTGCAATCAAACCCAACTAACTTTATAAATTTTCAATTATGCCTTTCCGTCAATCAGAACCTCTTCTTGACGGATTTAGATCACGTGCGCGGGCACGTGGGGGGTTTTTGTTTTCGGGGTTGAAAATGACTAAAATGCCCCTGATCAAATATTAAAAAAAAAAAGGTGAACGTTGGCCATTTGGGGGGTCCGCCACCCCCATTTGGGCCCTTGGGGTGGCCAAACCACCCCCATGGACCAATGGGGTGGCTCGCCACCCCCATTTCCGGTCAGATGGGGGTGGTTCGGCCACCCCCGAACCACCCCCGTGGCCAATATTGGGGTGGCCCGAGCCACCCCCAAACCCATTGGGGGCGTGGTTTCGGCCCACCCCCATTTGGGCCCTTGGGGTGGTCGAACCACCCCCATGGGCCCATGGGGTGGCTCTGCCACCCCCATTCCGCCAGATGGGTGGTTCGCCACCCTCGAACCACCCCCGTGGCCAAATCGGGTGGCCCGAGCCACCCCCAAACCCATTTGGGGGGTGGTTCGGCCACCCCATTTGGGCCCTTGGTGGTCGAACCACGTCCCATGGGCTAGGGGGCTCGCCACCCCTATTCCGGCCAGATGGGGTGGTTTCGGCCACCCCCCATTTGGCCCTTGGGGTGGTCGAACCACCCCCATGGCCCATGGGGGTGGCTCGCCACCCCCATTCCGGCCAGATACGGTGGTTTCGGCCCCCCGTGCAAATCGGGGTGGCCCGAGCACCCAAACCCAGTTGGGGTGGTTTCGGCCACCCCCATTTTTAGCCCTTGGGGTGGTCGAACCACCCCCAATGGGCCATGGGGGTGCTCGCCACCACCATTCCGCCCCATGGGGTGGTTCGGCCACCCCAAAGGCCAAAATGGGGTGGCGGCCACCCCCCAAATGACCGATAGCACAACCCAAATTCCTTTTTTTTTTTTCTTTTTTTTTTATTCCTAATTTATTTATTTTTAAAAAAATATATAATATTGGGAAAAGACTATAATCCCTTAATTCCTTCAATGAAGACGTTCTGACTGACGGAAAGGCAGAATTGAAAATTTATAAAGTTAGTTGAGGTGGATTGTCAAATTTTTAAACAATTTAGTCAAATTGAAAAAGGAGCTACAACATCAGGGGTAAAATGCATTTTCCCCTTATGTTTATATATATTGCCCATAAGAAGTTCAGAATTAAAAATTTCAAAGTAAATTATTTGACTTTCGCCAATCAAATAGAAACTTATCGTCGAGCCTCATGAGAGTTGCAACGCGTTATTGCAGGAAAATAGTGACCCAGACAAAGTGTACTTTATCGTACACGCCTTGTTGCTGCATCGATCTATAAATTGATGAGAGCATTTCAGCTTTCTCCATTATCTAATCATTCGAGCTTTTCCACTTGACTTTGGCTTATTATATATCTTATTGCGTGAAATTAACATATATAGTTGGAATTAGCTCAAAGAAATGGCAGCAAACATTGCAGTTGTTGTGCTTAATGTTCCTGTTTGGCCACCAAAAGAAGGGTCTTCTTGCATCAGATCAAATCCCCTTCAATGGAGGGTCGACGAACAATGTTGTTTCAGAATATAGTAGAAGCCCTGTCCTTTTAAGTCTGATTTTGCATTTGCCATGATTAAAATGAGCGAAATTGATCCTCTTACTGGCTCAACTGGCCAAATAAGAAGGATCTGCAGTGCTGTCAACTAACTAGTTAAAAGTACTGCTCTTTCCCAAATACTGAGGAGTACTACTTCTACTCTATATACGTAACTTCTTTCGACGTTCCTCCTGCGGGTTTGTCAGTTTTTGGTTCTAAATTATTATTATTATTATTATTATTATTTTCTTTTTTCTCAAATTATTGTAATTGTAAAAAAGAAAATTTTACAATTTGTTAATTGTAATAAGATAATTCATTGTATTAATTTCCGCTTTCCTTTATAAATGAACAACCTTCGTCCTCATCGGAGAGATACAAAAGAAGTATAACCACTTCGATATTACCCTAAGAGCATGTAATTGTATGTGGAATGTGACTAGGCATTTAACTATGCCTAGAATAAACTAGAAATAAAACACTCTGTTAATTAGTTGCAATGCTTCGTGGTGTAAGACTAGTAACTTGTCATAAGAGAGAAACCTATGGTGATCATTGTTGTTACATTCTTACAGTTGATCACATGCCACATGGAAAAGTATTGAAGTCCTTATTGGTTATCACCCTATGATAATCGTCTTGGTTAAAAACCATTTAAAATTATTATAACAGTCGGGGTTCCAACGTGACTTATTCATATTTGAACGCGATCGCCTCAGATAGTGTTACTTCTTAACCTACTTGTACATTAAACTTCTTAACCTACTTGGACTCCCGCTCTGTTCTCTTTCCTCTTAGCGCGTGTACATCGTCTCCTTGAGAACTGGCGCATGTGAGCGCGTGACTCCATCTTGGTGGCTGAAGCTTTGCTCTGGTGACCAGTATTTGGTTGAGCAAGGATTTTTCTGGTGTGATTGTCTACATTTTGAGGAGATGCTTTATCGTTAAGACTGTCGATGGTGCGGAAAGCTTCTCGAGGAAGAGGTCAAGGTAGGGGTGGGGGCGATAAGACCCCTGCGGTGGTTCCTGTGGGGAAGATTGTGGAAGGTTCTGCTCTGCAAGAGAATCTGGTTCCTATTGAGGCTGAAATTGAGCCGGTTGTTGATAATCTTAAGGAGTTAGGGTTTTTTGCTGGCTCTGTTCATGATTATGGGAGTGATGATGATTGTGAGTTGAAGGTTGAGCCGAATGTCCTTCCTGTCCCTGCCACTGATATTGAGCAGCTTCCCGGTTTTGCAAATCGGGCTCCATCGTCTTTTGGAGTGCAGCAAGATTGGAAGGGGCTTTTTCCGTCTTCTAGCTCCTTTGGAAAACTTCGGTATTTTGAACCGCTTGTTTCTGATGGTAAGGTGATTGTGAAACCTTCGGCTGCTGCCTTTGCTGAAGGTGTAGCAAAATGGCGCCCCAGCCTTGTCGAGCAATTCATTGACAAGCCTGTACCATTTTTCTTGGTGAAGAAATCTCTAGAGTTGCTATGGAATCAATATGGTAAGTTTGAGATCTTCTCTCTTGACAATGGGCTCTTTATTTTTCGGTTTGAAAATGAGAGTATTTATGAAGCAATTTTGGAAGCCAAGCTTTGGCATGTTGTGAATAAGCCTCTCATCCTTCGAAAATGGAAGCCAGGAATGCAATTGATGAAGATTTCGTTGTCCCCTGTTCCTATTTGGATCAAACTACGAAATTTACCTATGGAGTGCTGGACATCGCTCTGTTTAAGCTATGTTACCAGTGGTGTAGGGAAGCCCCTATATGCTGACTCGATAACGGAAGAGCAGAAGCGGCTGGGTTTTGCACAAGTTTTGGTTGAGATTAATGTTCACTCTATGTTGCCAAAGGAAATCTCTATTGTCCTGGAGGATGGGGATAAGGTTGACATTGAGGTTGAATACCCCTGGCTGCCTAAAAAATGTTCATCCTGTAATGCCTTTGGTCATGCGTCATATGTCTGTGCAAAACAAGGGCAACAAAGATGGATCCCGAAGAAGCCAGTCCAAAAGGTTGCTCCTAAGGTACAGGGTGATGCAAGTAGGAGGGGCAACCTAGATAAGGTGATCCGCAAACCTGAGGAGCCTAAAAAAAGTCCTTCCCCCAAGTCCCCTGCTCTAGCTGGTAAGGTTCCTTGCCCTTCCCCTAAAGTTAGTAAGGGTAACTCTTTCTAAGTTCTTGATGGGAGGCATGAGGAGGAGAAGGATCTGAACTGGACCCCCTTTACTTTTATGGAAATTTTTGAAAATGCTTTGGTTAACCCTGATTCAGAGAAACATAAGAGGGGTAAAGAGAAGATGGGAGTAAATGATGAGAGGGGTTTTTCCCCGACCAGTGGTTGCCTATGATAGTACTCGTATGGAATATAAGAGGGTTGAATAGCCCTCTTGAGCAAAGGGAGGTTAGGAGTATGCTTAAGCGGTTGAAAATTTCCATTTTTTGTTTAGTGGAAACTCAAGTAAAAGAGATTAATGCAAAGAATATTAAAGAGTGTATTGCTCATTCTTAAGGTTTTATCCACAACTATAGTAGGCATTACAATGGTAGGATTTGGGTTTGCTGGAATCCTGCTTTGGTAAATGTATGTGGCTTGCAAGTGCACCCTCAGGTTATAACCTGTGAGATTTCTGAGTTGGCTGGTCAGCCTCCTTGGATTCACTCCTTTATGTATGGTTCTAACTGTGGGATTGAGAGGCGGCAATTATGGTAGTCATTGAGTACCATGAAGAACCAATTTGGATCTAAGCCTTGGCTTATTTCGGGGGACTTCAATGTGGTTTGTCATTCTCATGAGAAGTGGGGAGTGGATAGTATCTCTGGTTATGAAGCTGATTTTATTGATAGCATCAATCGGTTGGAGATAATTGACCTTGCTTTTACTGGTTGCTTCTTCACTTGGTGTAATAACAGGGAAGAGGTGCTTTTGTGGCTAGAAAACTGGATAGAGTGATGTGTAATGAGGCTTGGCTTAGCTCTTATGGTTCTACTGCTGTTGAGTTCCTTGAGAGTGGAGTTTCGGACCACTCTCCAGCTAGCATCACCATCAATCAGCCGGTTAGCTTTGGCCTTAAACCTTTTAAGTTCTTCAATTTTTGGGCCGATCATGCAGATTTTCTACTTTTGGTTGCTCAAGGATGGGGTTTAGAGGTTCAAGGGGTGCCAATGTTTCATCTCTATAAGACACTTAAAGCTGCAAAGCAAATTTTGAAGAGTATGAATGCTGAAGTTTTTGGGAGAATTTCTATAAAAGTCTCTCAAGCCCAGGATAGGCTGGCTTTAGCTCAAAAGGCT
Source organism: Betula pendula (assembly GCA_900184695.1). NCBI lineage: Eukaryota > Viridiplantae > Streptophyta > Magnoliopsida > Fagales > Betulaceae > Betula > Betula pendula. The sequence continues at coordinate 59,480 of FXXK01001890.1, forward strand.
TTCTTGCACTCTCATGGGGATGCAGGTCTATTGTAGCAGGAAAAACAGTGCCTTCATGAGTATGTATCCATTTGCACTGCTGAGGAGAATTTTCTCAAGCAGAAATCCCGCAATAAATGGCTGCAACTTGGAGATAAAAATAACGCTTACTTTCATCGGTTGGTGAAAATTCAGACTTCCAAAAATAGCATCAAATGGTTATGGGATGAAAATGGGGTTAAGGTGGTAGAGGTTCATCGGATTAAGCAAGTGGCTAAGCAGTTTTATACGAAGCTCCTGGGCTTTAATGTTTGTTTTTATTTTTGATGAGGCTAAAAAAGCAAGGGTTGCTACTCTTATTCAGAGCCTGTTCTCTGAGGCCTCCATTGTTAGTATGGGTAGTCCTGTATTGGATGAAGAGATCAAGCTAGTTGTCTTTTCCATGAAGAGCTCAAAAGCACCCGGTCTAGATAGTTTCTCTGCAGGGTTCTTTCAGAAAGCTTGGCCAATGGTAGATATTGATGTGATTGATGCTGTGAAGTCTTTCTTCCTTGTGAGCAAGCTGTTGAAGGAAGCAAATGCTACTATACTCACGTTAGTCCCCAAGAAGCTTAATCCTTCTATGATGGGTGATTTTAGGCCAATTGTTTGCTGCAATGTGGTCTCTAAGATCATTACAAAAATCCTTGCTAATCAACTAGTAAAGGGTTTAGATGGCATTATTAGCAACAACCAAGCTGCTTTCATTCCCAATAGGAGCATCTTGGAAAATGTGCTCCTTGTGCAAGAGTTAGTTCACAATTATCATAAGGAGTCTGAGAAGGCCCGTTGCACTATTAAGGTTGATATAATGAAAGCCTATGATTCGGTTAGTTGGGACTTCCTTCTCCACTGTTTAAATTGTTTTGGAACCCCTACATCTTTTGTTGGTTGGGTGAGAGAATGTATTACTTCCTCTCGGTTCTCTGTGGCTCTCAATGGCACTTTGGTGGGCTACTTCGAAGGTGGGCAGGGCTTGCGGCAGGGGGACCCCATATCTCCCCACCTGTTTGTGGTTGTCATGGAGGTTTTCTCTCTCTATTGATTGAGGAAGCTGTCAGGGAGAAGTCAATAGATCTCCATCCCAAATGCTCTAAGTTACAACTCTCCCATCTATGTTTTGCGGATGATTTACTTATATTTGCAGTTGCTACTACAAAATCTGCAACCTCCATTTGTTGTATTCTCTCTGAGTTTGCCCATCTCTCAGGTCTGGTTGCTAATCCAAGCAAAAGCTCAATTTTCTGTGCTGGACTAGATCAAGCTAGCAAGGACCATATTCTCATATGCTTGCGGATGACTGAGGCTCACCTTCCAATTCACTATTTGGGGGTCCCCTTGATTACCAAGCGACTCACAACAATGGATTGCAATGTCCTCCAAGAGCGGGTCGTAGGACGCATCAACTCATGGATGGCTCGGAAACTCTCCTTTGCAGGGAGGCTTCAGTTGGTGTCCTCTGTCCTTTTCGGTATCCAGGTATTTTGGTCTTCAATATTCATTCTTCCTAAGAAGATTTATCATCTTCTTAACCAGAAATTCTCTCGTTTACTCTAGGGGGGTAATGACTCTCCTTGCTCATGCCAAAGTTGCTTGGGTTGAACTTTGTGTACCAAAAAGGGAGGGAGGACTGGGCCTTAAATTGCTTGAAGACTGGAATAAGGTCCATGCTTAGACATATCTGGAATCTGTTTGTGAAGTCGGGATCTTTATGGGTAGCATGGATAAATGCTTATGTGCTTTAAGGAAGAAGTTTTTGGGGTGTGAAAATACCTCAAAGCTGTTCCTGGTCTTGGAGAAAATTGCTGAAGCTTCGGGATGTTGCTAAGGATTTTATTTGGTTTAAAGTAGGGGCTGGAGATACCATTTTTCTTTGGCTGGATTTGTGGCATCCGGATGGCATTCTTTTTGAGAAATATGGTGTTAGACCTATATATGATCTTGGTAGTCAAATCAATGCCAAGCTTTTCTCGGTTATTCGGAACCATGAGTGGAATTGGCCTCTTGCGAGATCAGATGAGCTGGTGTGCATCCAAAGTCAGCTCCCTCTTGTGCCTTTGGGTGATTCTGATCAAGTATTTTGGAGTATTTTACATTCGGGAAAGTACCAATGTAGTGGCACTTGGGACTATATCTGGAATAAGAGGGCACTTGTTCCTTGGTAGAAACTCATTTGGTTTCTAATTGCCATTCCTAAACAAGCTTTTATTATTTGGTTGGCTATCCAAAACCGGCTTGTCACTGGGGAAAGGATGGCTAGTTTGGGGTTTAATTGAAATGTTCTTTGTGTGTTTTGTAGAAGTTGCATAGAGGGGAGAGATCATCTCTTCTTCCAATGTAGCTTTAGTCGTCGCATTTGGAAATCTGTCATGGATCGATGCCTCATTGCTGGTTTCCTTGATGGTTGGGAGGAGATAATTGCAAGAGGGGTGCAAGATTGAAAAGGAAAGAGCTTGCAGTCTGTTTTGGTTAGGCTTTGTCTGAGCTCTTCAGTTTATGCTATTTGGAGGGAGAGAAATAGCATCCGCCATGGTGTGCATCTACTCTTTGAAGAGAAAATTCTCCTAAAAATATGTTGGGAGGTCCGTACCCAGATTACTTCTAAGTGTAAATATGTTAAGAGTATAAAAAATCTTCTCTTATGTAGGAGTTGGGGGCTCCCTGATAGGATGCTTGTTTAGATACATATTGTAGTATTGTTGTGTTGTTGGTAGCTACGCTTTGCACTACAAAAAATCATAAGTTTCTAGACGGATAAAAACCGTCCAGAACTTGCTAAAAAACCGTCCATAAGGAATTATGGACAGTTTTTTCTGGACGGTTTAAAACCGTCCAGAAGTAGGCGTCGAGAACTTCATTCCTGGACGGTTTGGTCAAAACCGTCCAGGAATCTAAACGGTTTTATCCAAACTGTCTGGAAATGATCCTGAACGGTTTGGATTAAAACCGTCCATAAATCTTGGAGGATCCTAAAATAGATTTAAATGTCCAAAACTTGTTAATAAAATAGTTAACATAAATATTTTTAACAAGTTTTAAAAGGCCAGTCCCGTTACTTTAAACATTCATAGTACTTCTAAAGTTTGAATTTTCGTCCATAAAAAAAAAAATAAAAAATAAAAGTTTGAATTTTCTTGGTTGAAAGTTTGATATTTATCCTAAAAAAGATGTAATTGCAAATAATTTTATCCACAACAGCCTAATTAAAAGCCTAAAATAGAACAACCACACTATAATATAATTGTTGAAAATTACTTTAAAAAAATAATCCAGAGTTCAATTATAGAACAACCAACGATAATATACTAGTTGAACATAACTTAAAAAATTAGAATTATTTTTTTGTAAGATTAATAGAAAGGGAAGAAAGGTGGAATGCAGAGAGGTTGCATTTATAAGATTGAAAGCACAATAACTATTTAGAAGGAAAATATTTACAACATTTTGAAAGAAAATTAAACGCATTTATAACTAAATAATTTTTGGTTAGGAAAATTTAAAAGCTAATTTTTGTTTGGAATATATACACGAAAATAACCAAATTTAAAAATTCGTTTATGCAGGAAGTGCGTATTTAAAATATTAAAATTATTTTTTTTATGATAATATATCTGTTTTTAATTTTGAGTGAAAAAATGTTAAGTTTGAGATCAATACTCTGAAGCAAAAAGCTTATCAAATTAAAAAAAAAAATGTAAACTAATTATACACTACTTATAATTGGGCAATTCTTCCAACTTGTATAAAAACATGAACTTGTTATTGGCGGTGCCTGTGTGAAACATAACAAAGTATGCTTACATTTATTATTCCCAACAATAACACAAACGTGAGCTAGATAGTTCTATTGAAGCCCCAAAAAAAAGCCTAATTTAAAATTTAATCCTCTATTTACGAAAAAAATTAAACAGAGTACCAAAAAATCCAAAAAACAACATAAATTAAAACCATACCTACGACGACGGTGGCTAGGTACGTTGGTGACAGAGGATCGAGCAGATTCACAAAGAGAGATCGAGGATCTGGTACGTTGGAGAAAAAACCCTTAATCTGAGAGAGAGAGAGAGAGAGAGAGTAAGCTTGACACAAAGAAAGATGAGAAAGTGAGAGAGAGAGAGAGAGAGAGGAGAAGAAGAAAAGGAGAGAGTGAGCTTACAGGGAGAGATCGACGGCGCCCGTGGAGTTGCAGGGAAGAGAGGAAAGAGAGACGAGAAGAGAGAGGGAGTGAAGGAATCTGAACAGAGAGGAAGTGAAGTGATCGAGCACGTGGGCTATGGTCAAGATTCCCTAATGGTTTATCTAAACCATTAGGGAATCCTTGACGGTTCCCAGACAGCTTATCTAAACCGTCCAGGATTCCCGAACGGTTTTTAAGTAAACTGTCTTTTTTATTAAATTTTCAGATGTTTTCCTAAACCATCTGAAAATTCCCGACGCTTTCCAAAAAAAAAAAAAAAGCGTCAGGAAATTTTTTTTCTAGACGGTTTTTAAACCGTCTAGGAAAAAACCGTCAATAATTGGTCAATTTTTTGTAGTGTTGTAGTTGAGTTTTCCTCGTTGTAAGGAAAGTTTGGTTAATGAAATTTACTCATTCATAAAAAAAAAATCTATATATGCCTCATAAGTAATGATAGTTTGCACCTTGAGTTAGAGCAGCTTCTGCGAGCGCAGTTGAGCTATACGTGGGATTAAATTTATAAAACCAAGCATGAAATTTATCATTAATTAGGGTGCACACCACAATTTAGTTATTAGAATGAGATAATCTCTTTCTTCAATCATTACAAGTTTATAACGTCAAATGCATTATAAATATAACTGAAATGGCTAACTGCATGCATTGGGAGTACTACTGCTCAAGAAATTACTCGTTATGAAGTCCACAGCAACAAAATGCTTTGTGATAGTGGAAGCGGAATTTAAAGAGCTGGTAAGGGTTGGAGCCATCAAACTTGCACTCACCTACACCCACACTTCTTTTGCTAGTCTTCCCTGCAAAAACAGCCAGGCATTTTCCTGTACTCCGAGACTGCCAGAATCGGAACTCGTGGTGGTTTAGCTTCTTTGGTGGATTAATGGATTTCCAGTCGGCCTCGGCTAAGCTTTCCAATGAGCTCAACGACCGAAGGCTCACCTTGCCATGCTTGTCCACAGAGAGATAGCTTTCGGCCCTTGACCATTTATCCATGTAATTGCTAAATCTGTAGTACATACATATATAAAAGGAGAGAATCTGTGTTAGCTTCACATTGTCTAGCTAGTGAAAGCAATGAACATTTCTAGTATTGTGCATGCATGTCAAGCTTATTATCTCAGCCTATAAATGACAAAGATCAGACCTATATATGATGATTGGTCCTTTTTTGAGATTATCCCAAGAGGGTAAGACTAATATATTTATGGATAGGACGTAGTAACACACTTTGTCGTATCTTTTCAAGATGATTTCTAAGAATAATTTTGTATTGGTCCTTAGGACGGACGGATAAAGATTCCTTACAATTTTTTTAAAATTGTAAATTTTCAAATTAGATGACTTCGGGCCTTTCTTTTTTTTGTATCAAACGATATGAAAAATGTTACTTTTTTCAAAAACAATAGCTCAACCGATGATAGGGAAGGCATATCAGACTAGCAGAAAAAAGTATTTACAGCAAAATTCATAAGGACGGATGGATTGTCCAAGCTCAAAGGCACGAGAGGTCTTGAATAAAGAAAAAGACTAATTGTTGTAATAGGCCAAAAGGTAATATGTTACTAATGAGAATTGAGTATATTTTTATTAGGTTTTTGCGCTTTATATAGTAGAAAAGCTTTTAACCAAAAATTGTTTTTGGTTTACTGAAGAAGAAACGTTTCTTCAAAAGTGAAAAACCGCCTTTTTGAAAGGGAAAAAAAAAAATTCGCTACCTCGATAACAAGTCACATTTTTAATAAGTAATATTTTTCAAGCCGTTCAATACAAGGAACAGTATGAATTAATATAATTTTAAAATCTACAATTTCAAAAAAAACTATAATGGATTATAATCCCGTGCGGACCAAGATGGCAATGATCAAAACCTAAATGCATGTGCCAAAAATTAAGGTAAATTTGTCGCTAAAATAGGCTTTCTTGGTCTTTGATTTCTTTATTTTTTCCATCATTTAAAAAAAACTTCCCATATATAATCCTATCTTAAACCTACCGTGCACATTTGGTATGCAGAAGAAACCCTTAGAATAGAATCATTATTTTGTATACCAAACATATACCTTATATACATTAATTGGTGCTTCTATGCACAAAAGGTTAAGGAAAAGGACAGAGTTTTCCTCCAAACTAGGTTGGAGGAATTTCCTCCAACCTAGTTTGGAGGAAAACTCTGATCCAACCTTTTAGGCGTTTCATGCTGAGGACATGTGCTATGATATATATATAAGGCCTGCCGGCTCCAATATGTTATTTCTATTTCTCCAATTCAAATTCTTCTTCAAAGGTCACGGAATATCGCCCTATAAGTCTTTGCAATGTTTTTTACAAGTTTATTGCAAAGGTTTTGGCAAACCGGTTGAAAAATATTCTTCCACACATTATCTCGGGTACCCAAAGTGCTTTCATACCGGGGTGGTTGATTTCTAATAATATTTTAGTAGCTTATGAGGCTTTACACACTATGCACGCTAAAGTGAAGGGTAGAAAAGGTTTTATGGCGCTCAAGCTCGACATGAGCAAAGCTTATGATCGGGTGGAGTGGGATTATTTGGCCGCTATTTTGAAGCAGCTGGGGTTTGCGAACAGATGGGTGCATCTTATTATGTCTTGTGTTACAACTGTTAGCTACTCTATATTGATCAACGGTTCTCCCCAAGGATGCATCATCCCTACCCGAGGGTTCTCCCCTTTCTCCGTATCTATTCCTTTTGTGCGCAGAAGGGTTGAGCTCTCTTCTTTCATCAGCGGAGCGTGTGGGGCGTATTACAGGGCTGCCCATTGCGAGAGGAGGTCCCCAACTGAGCCATCTTTTCTTTGCAGATGACAATTTACTGTTCTGTCGTGCTACCTTCTCGGAATGGTGCGCCATCCAAGAGATTCTTGAAGTTTATGAGCAAGCATCGGGCCAGAAGATCAATAAATCGAAAACTTCCATCTATTCTAGTAGCAATACCAAGGTGGAGTTTAAAAACCATATTTTCTCGATTCCGGGGATCTCAGCATCCAATAATATTGACCAGTATTTGGGCCTTCCTACACTAGTTGGGCGCCATAAGATCCGCACTTTTGCTGGAATTACGGGAAGAGTTCGGGCTCGTTTGAGTGGGTGGAAGGAAAAATTTTTGTCACAAGCGGGGAAGGAGATCTTAATCAAAGAAGTTGTTCAAGCGATACCCACCTATAGCATGAGTGTGTTCCAGCTCCCTAAAGCACTTTGTCGGGAGCTTAATGGTTTAATGAGTCACTTTTACTGGGGCCATAAAGATAACAATCAGAAGACAATTTGGGTGAGCTGGGATCGAATGGGGCTGCCTAAGAAGAAGGGAGGGATGGGTTTTCGAGATTTGGAGAGTTTTAACCTAGCTCTGCTGGCAAAACAAGGATGGCGTATTCTCCAACAACCTGATTCTCTGATGGCAAAAGTTATGAAGGCGAAGTACTTTCCGCACACTTCTTTCCTGGAGGCAAAACTGGGCAGCCGATCTTCCTTCGCATGGCGTAGTATCATTAACTCAAGGGAATTGTTACAGGAGGGCCTTCTGTGGAGAGTTGGTAATGGGAAGTCTATTCAGATTTGGAGGACGCCGAATCCAACTTCTTTTCTTATTCAATCTCCAGTCAACATCCTACCTCCGAAGGCCCGGGTCAATGATTTAATAGATGAAGACACGCATGGCTAGAATGTCCCCCTCCTTAAAGAGATTTTCTGGGCAGAGGAAGTGGACAGAATATGTAGCCTGGTGCCTAGTCCTACTGGTCAGGAGGACTTTATGGTTTGGAGAGGGACACCGAATGGAAATTTCTCGGTCCGTAGTGCGTATCATATGGAGAAGGAGAGGCGTATGCGTAATAGGGGTGAGTGCTCTATGGCCCCTCATCGGAGTGGAGTGTGGCAGAATATTTGGAAACTAAACGTACCGGAGGTGGTGAAGACCTTTCTGTGGCGTTTTGCACAAATTTTTTGCCTACTCGCGTCAACCTGGTTAAGAAGAAGATCATCTTGGACCCTCTATGCCCAGTATGTGGGCTATTCCCGAAAACCTCAGGACATGCAATTTGGAGCTGTCCGGCAGCCATGGCCATCTGGATGGAGTGTTCAAGGAAAATCCAGAAGCTACCTCTTATGGATTGTGATGGCTATGGCTTAATTGAGACTCTTTTTGCTCTCCTGGAGGAAGCTGAGTTTGAGTTGTTCTCAGTCCTTGCACACCGGATCTGGTTACGCAGGAATGATTTCGTTTTTGACGGAATTTTTCTTTCGCCATTCCAAGTTCTTCGGTAGGGCCAGCAATGCTTAGATGATTTTCATGCTTCAGCAATAGTAGCATTGGAACTGGCAGATCCCCATTCAGAGCCTACTTCCCCTATGCGTCCAATGGGCTGGCAAAAACTGGCTGGTGGGCTTGTGAAAATCAACTGGGATGCTGCAGTTGATGTAGGCCAAAATATTGTGGGTGTGAGCGTGATAGCCCGTGATGAGGGGGGCCACGTGCTCGGTTCAATGTGTGCAACAATTCCTTTTATTAGCGATCCGGCAGTTGCTGAGGCCTCAACTCTTTGGCGGGTTGTGTCCTTCAGTGCAGATTTGGAGATTCCCAGGTTATATCTAGAAGGTGATTCGAAAGAGATTGTCCTTGCTCTACAAAGGCAGGTGCCCTGTCGAAGTCGGTATGGGCATTTAATTGAGGCCTCCCATTCTTCGCTTGGTGATTTTCAAACGTGGACTGTCTCCCATGTTCGGCGCACTGCCAATGAAGCAGCTCATCGCCTTGCGAAAGCTGCGATTTCCTCCAATCATTAATTGTATTTGGAGGGATTACATACCCTTCCTTTTATTCATAGCATTTGTACTTGCGGATTAAAGGTTTTTCGTCGTGAATGTTGAATAAGAATATCCCATTTCAAAAAAAAAGAAAAGAAATATTAATCATTTTCTTTTATGTCCTTATATTATATATATTATCATAAATTTTTAAAAAAAAATAAAAATAAAAAAAAAAAGGGAAGAAGAAGAAGAAAGGATTAATTATGACTGGTACCTATGATAACCAGAAGCTGAACCGGAAGTAGATTTCCAGCCAAAATAAGCATTGTGTGTAGTTGAGTCGCCACCTTTTGATATTGGGAACAGAGTAAACACCTCTATCATTAAAACCCACAAAGTCAGATTGCAAAGCACCTGCGATAAGAGTGTCATCAAATGCTGTCATGTGGGGATAAGCTTCACTCCCAGGGCATTGATGATCACTTATTGTATCACATTTCGAGCACTGCCTGCACAGCCCATCACTCCTCAATATTTCTCCTCCACCATTAACACCCATCACCATTAACACAACTAGGCAAAGAGAGAGGCAGTAGTACTTTTTAGCCATGTTAATTTGATATAGCATTACTTTTCTTTCTAATTTGTTTTCTTTTCTTTTCTATGATTCTTAATTTAGCTGATCAGATCTAGAATATTCTTACGTACGCTTTATATATATATATGCTCTGTTTTTCTTGCTTTTATCGACCTTACTTGTTTCTTTTGTGATGAATGGAATTTATTTGTTAATCCTGTGTGGCTGGCAAACCATTACACATTACTAGGAAAATTACTTTGGACTTTGTTGTTTAGTGGGGATATGAGATATCTTATTTTATAGGATTAGATGATAACATCCATGAATGAAGCAGCTGCATCATTTTTGGTCTTATATGCATGTTAGCCGACGCATCTCTCGTTTTCTAATATTCTTATATTTTTAGTTGCTTTTAACGTTTATTTAGAATCTCAATAAGTGTCACTCAATAATTTGCCGAAAAATGGTCAGCAAAAAAAAAAACAAAGAATTTGCGGAAATGAGCTTAAGCCTTGTCAAATGTGCAGACAAAGATTTCAGGCAGCTGGGTCAATTGTTTTTCTTCGTTTGTCTGATCTCCACTAAAATCTTTACTAGTAGATTCGAAATTTGTTTGAACTTTGAAATAAAAAAGGATAAAAGGATAACATTAGGTGTCATCTCGGCCCAATTCTTTAATGGGTTTGTTCACTTTTCAGGTTATAATGGGCCATCAATTAACTTCTTGGAATTGTTAAAAGGCCGGTCCAATGCATTTTAAGGGACTCTAAGTTTCCGTTATATTTTAATTTATTTCTTAAGTTTCCAATTTCCTTAATTGGTTCGTTTTACAATAATTTTAAATAGGTCATTCCATCAACCTACTGTTAAATTTATTGGGTTATTGTCTGTCTAATGTCTCATTAATTTTAACACATCAAGCACACGCCGTCAAAGCCAGATCGCTCTATCTGACACTTCCTACACAAACCAAAATAGCTTATTTTCATAATAGTCCTAATTCAAACTTTAGCTTTAGCCAATTGATTTTTTTGTTCTTTTCTGATTTTCATCTAAGTGTTAAATCACCACTTAAATAATATTCTAACATTCCCTTGCCCACAACAATTGAGGTCAATATTAATATTTCAAAAACTTAAATTAATAGAAAAAAAAAAGTGAATTTAATAATTTAATTAACATTCTAATATTTGTAAAAACACCTTAGATCAACCTTCCATGCCATTCTTGTAATACCCCGCCAAAACACGTGGCAAAATCTTTTGAATAATTAGTTAATAAATTAACATCTACCTTACCACTTTGAATTTGATGGAGAATGCTAGAATATATTTTGACTTTTATATTTTCTTATATAAATCGAATTATATTTCCTAGTTTAATTGAGGCTTATTCCACTACCAAAAAAAAAAAGGCAGCATTTAGTGTCGCTTATTTTACATTGTTTAAATGACTATAAACAATGTAAACTATTTTACATTGTTTGCAAAACAATGCTAAACTTGAGGTCATTAACATAGATTTGTGTCGATTGCACAGTAACCAATACAAATTTACATCGTTTGTACAAACAATATATGTTTGTTAAGTTTGTTACCAATCTATGCACTATCATCTCTTGCAAGGAACTTTAATCTAGGCCCATGTATAAGCATCCAGACCTATTTAATCTAGGGCCATGTAAAAGTATCCAGAGCCAATGAAAAAAAAAAAAAAAGGTTTTTTTAAGTTTGTTACCAAAGAGACCTATTTTTATTTGATACAATTTTTAAGTACTAAAAACACTTTTTTTG
>FXXK01001891.1:12956-29698 GCA_900184695.1 Betula pendula
CAAGGGTAAGTGAAATTATCCCTATAATAAATGAAATAAGAATTTACTTGCATACATCCAAATATTACAGAACAAATAGGAATGCTCTATAAAAAATTAGGCAGGTGATGGCTTGATATCCATTGGCACTTTCAGGACATGAACAATGAGGCCGACTTGGCTTGTGAAATGTTTATTTATAAACTAAAAAGACAATGCCGGCCCAAGCAAGATGGAGAAAATCACATGGTCACCCCTGTATGCATGTGAAATATGTCCACTGTAGTATACTGCTAGACTGAAAGGTTTAGTATGAAATTAAAACTAATACACATGGCATCACGAAATAAGAACAAGATATAATTTAATCCGAATTGAGTCAGAATTCTAGTATTTGTGAACAATTATATATTTATCAAGGATTCCATGTATATTGCAACTGTTATATCTCAATAGTAAAGCATCAAGCCAAATATGCAATCATTTTTTTGCGAGCCGTAAATAAACTGCACAATAAATGCCTATATTTATGTATAGTACTTAGGTGCATGTTTATTAATAAAAATGTGGAGAATTAAAGAAAACGGGTCATACATGTTTATGATACTGCAAACAGTGTGGTTTTCTTGAGAACAGTCACATGTGATGTTGATTAGAATATTGCTATCGCTATTATTGGGGGAGTTGATCCTTCCGACTTCACTGCAAAAATTTTCATTGATGCTCCAATTTGGGATCTTTAATTTTGTGGATATTGCTTCAAGAGCTTTCACTGTTAGAGAAAAATCAATTAGTAATCTGCATTTATATGAACATTACAGAAATGAAAGTTACAAATCATCCAAGTAAAAAGGAAACAAGCCAAAAGACATCAACTTAATTCTCAGTGCAAAAGAATTAATATACCATATTTTTTTATGAAGCAATCTGAAATGTCAATTATGTGGAATAAGAACACCTCTTAATAAGCCAAGTTTAGGAATACTTCAATACTCCCATGCATCTATGCTATAGAGAAATGTTAGAAGAGAGCCCCTTCTATCCGAATTTGGTGTAAAACCCCCACATTTACGGCATTCAATAATAGTTTGAAGCGTCAGTTTAAAATACAACATAGAATACACGCGGAAACACCAGACCAGCAACCCATCATTTGCGATCACGCAGGGTGCGTTGCTTCTCCTCTCAAAACCACCAGATCCACCCACACCGGCCTCCTCCGCCGAACTGCCTCCTCTACCGACACGCGCCGCCGAAATCAGCCGAAGCCACTGCACTGCCTCCTCATCTGCATAAAGCCCCTGATCGTGATTTTTGTCTCCGTCTCTTGTTCACCTTCTTTTTTTTCCATTGTTTTTTGCATCTGGGTTTGAACCTTTTTTTTTTTGTTGTCTCGGATTTTGGTTTAAAGGGAGTTTCCCAAAGAGAGATCCGTTTTATTTTGTGTCCAAGAGATTGTTACAAGCCTTCGAGTTTTAAACTTAAACGGGCAATTTCATATGGTTCCAACATATTATTCTGATGTGTCTCTTGAGTGGGGCTTCGGCGGTCAGCAGTGGCATTGCTGGGGGCAGAGGAACGGAGACAATGTTCTCTTTGCAGAATATGTTTTCAGATCAGGTGTTCTTTTGATCGATGAGTTTCAGATGTTGGTTTTGTCTTGAGAGAAGATACATGATCAGGTGTTTTCGACTTAAACTATGTTAGTGTTCTAAGCTTACGTGGCCTAATACTATTGAAGGCTGTAAAGGACCTAGTTTGCACCAAGTTCTCATTGAAGTTATGAGTAATGCCATGTTAGAAACCACGTCACTATCCCATGTTAGAAACCACGTCACTATCCCACCTTGCTAACGTGGCAGAGTTCATTAGTCCTAGAATTTTTTATTTTATTTTATTTTAAGATGTGAAATGCGAAACATTAGGCATAGCCTCCATAAAGGGTAAACTAATTATTACTGACATTTCAGATTTTGATCTGCAAATACTTAATAATCAAATGAATCTTTGTAAATTTATATAGCATATGGTGAAACACCAAATTAAATGACAAATTCTTCGTCTCAGTCTGGCGAAAGATTGATGATGGACAAGATAGTCAAAAGAGTGGTTAAATAATGACGTCAACCACATTCACATTTCATAAAAATTGTAAATTGACACCAGTTCACATAAAACAATGAATTAAGACTAGTCAAAACAAATCTAGTCAATCCAAAAAGTCAAACCAAACCTAAAGTTCAAATCACGTACCAAAGTTAAAATCCACCAGCTCTATGCTTTAAAGACATCAACCCGACAAAATGATATAAAAAAAAAATAGAAAATAAAATTGCTGCAGTAGGCACCAGGATCATATGTTACAGAGTAATTGTACTCATTTCGCACTAAATTTACACATGTTGATGTGACGTAAATTAATTGAATTTTTCATTTTTCATCTTTTTTTTTAAAGTGGTTACTTAAAAAATTATTTAAAATATACTGAATCAACCAATATAAAATGAGTGAGATAATAGACATAAAAAATAGCAATATTCTGTCTAATATAGTTGACATCTTGAAAACCCATGTCACAGTCCTTTCTGGTCCACGGACCTGTTGAGTCTAGTCCACTACCTCGATCTATTGAATTTAGACTTAATTTGCTGCTGTTATTTAGCAATATATTTTGATTTGCTTAGGAATAAGAACAAAAGGACACATCAAGTAACCATCAATCAGAAACAGACGCTTTTCTAACCTACAACCTTATAACCATGATGTGGTTGAGGTGATCAAATTAGGGGTCAAAAGCTAAAAACTTAAACCGCCAATCGCTAATTGCGTAACTGTCAAATCACTTTTAAAAGTGATTGAAAAAAATGGCTATTACTTATGGTGGAGCAGTTAACGGTTTTAGAGTAATGAATAACCATATATATTATTAAATGCTAAATTCATGAGCTTAGCCTCTAATTTGTTAACAATTTATTTAAAAAAATATATATATATTAATATAAATATTAATAAAAAAATAATTTTTGTTTCCTATGGTCATATGTAAACATTTTTAAACTAAACACAAAAAATACTCTTAAATGATTATAGCAAAAACAAAAGCAACACATGCAATTTGAGAGTCTCTTTTTATTCCCATACCTAATTAATTCATGAGATTTCAGTTTTTTTTTTTTTATTTTGGTGCTTTCACTCAAAACTGAACCACCACCAAAAGCAAAGTCAACCAAAGTAAGTAAAGGGCCCACGTGAGTTAACTTGAATTTAAGGGAAGAAAGGACAACTTTGTCCCTAAAAAAAAAAAGGACCGGCTTCTTCCACTTTCATTAGAGGATCCATTTCCAAATTCAAGTCGTTTCACTTCCTAGGTTGAAACACCTGCGACCTATCTTTTATTCTGGTTCAGTTTTCACTCCCTAACGCCGCACAGCACCCCACACATTCTCTCTCATACATTGATGCTGCTGTTGTGGGTGAGACCTCAGAAACACCACGTGAGTAAATGCTACATGAAGTAGTTGAAATTGAATCTCATTTTAAACTAGGTTGGGATATTTTATGAATAAAGTAAGGCTATACCATTATTTTAGCCCAACATATAATAAACAAATACGACGATTATCCCTTGTTCAAGCACTGCGTGACAATTATGGCAAACAAAGAAAACGCCTGACCGAGCCCTTGAATTTTCTCCTTCTATTTTTTTAGATGGAATTTCTTCCTTGTCCATGAAAGAAATATACGTAATCTCACATTTGACCACAAACAAGGAATCTGACTCTATCAAAAGTGGACCCATCGATTCACGTTGTAAAATTGATATCTGAAAATATAGACTTAACAATTGGCCATACATACAGTTTACTCACGTGGCCCACATCACCAGGACGGGTAGAAAGACTTTACATCAAGTTATATCTCCTTTTTTTTTCTTTTTTTTTTCTTTTTTTTCTTGGGGTGGAGTGGAACACTAAATCTGAAACACAAAAAGAGTACCAATAAGGGCCGATATATCCCTGCTTTTGGGGCACTAGTCCCCCAAACTGTTCCAAAAAAAATTCTAAATTCTATGGTTTTTTTATGAGTTGAACCCCCAAGATCAATTTTTTCATCCTATTATAAGAAAAATAAAAAAAATTAAAAATTGTCCCCTTCTCATCTAAAATCCTTGCGCGGCAATAGGCCACACAATTTGATCGCGTAGGAGAACATAAACACGGAAAAGAGAGTAAAATCAGGGATTCAGAAATGTATGTTTAAGTTTCCTTTCATACTCAAAAACCATGAAATTCACGGAGCAACTCGGACGCCAAACTGTGCAGCGCACAACTTGTTTTACAAAATGTTTGTGCGGTTGCATACAAGTCAAAAAATGAAGCAAAATCCCCAAGACAAAATTCTGAAAACAAATCTTCACACACTTAACAGCAAAGAATGCAACAGAGAACCCAAAAGGCAAAAGCCTAGTTCCAGAAAAAGTACCTTCATTTTGTGCCAAAGGCTGAGCGTCCGTTCCATACTCAGTGAAGCAATTCAAAACCAAAATGCCCAGAAGAAGGACATAGACAACCCTGTCTAAGATCACAGACCCCATTTCCTCTGCAAAACAAACTCAAACTGCCAAGTCCTGTAAACGGAAAAAGGTCGACGACGCAAACAAAGCCCAAAGGATGACACAGAGGACAGAGAGTACGTAGTTGGGAAAAAAAGGATAAGAGAGAACGATGGGTATGGGTTTGGCTTTAAACATAAGTGGAACTGGTTCAACGAGAAGGAAAAATCAAAAGCACGAAAATTCGTACGGAGTTGACTAAAGAAGAGAGAAAAGTGACTTGCAAGTTAATTTTCACTAGTGTGGTCATTTAAGGATAGTCAAATGGATGCACTATGACGTTACAATAGAGTTTTTACATAGAGCTCCTAGTGACCTCGGGGGAGTATCCAAGGCAGAGGACAATCATGGTTAAGTTTCTACTAGCCAATAAGTATATGCATATAAAGCTATCTTTGGTCGTGCCGCTTTAAATGAGCTAAAGGCCATAAGCTCTACCCCCACCTGAAGATGAAGTTTCCTATCAAAGAAGGAGTCAGAGAAGTCAGGGATGATCAGTGGACAACACGCTAGTGTTACAATACGTCTCTAAAAGATCTCCCCGCGAGAATCGGTCCCAAAGAAATAGCAAAAGGAGAGGATAAATAGCAATCACTGTCAGGGGAACCAATCGAAGAATTGGAAGAATTTGAGATTGGCAACCCCGAGAGCAGGGTGAGAGTGGGATCACAGCTATCCTAGGAGCTAAAAGAAACATTGGTGGAGTTCTTGCTATGTAATGCAGATGTGTTTACATGGAGCCACGAAGATATGCCAGGAGTTGACCCCTTAGTAATCGTCCACCGACTGAACGTCGACCTGAGTTACTGTCCAGTCAAGTAGAGGAAAATGAGCTTTGCCCCGGAAAGAAATTAAGCTGTCGTAACTGAGGTAGAAAAGTTGCTACAAACCGGTTTCATTAGGGAGGTCGACTACCCTGAATGGCTGGCCAATATTGTCCTGATGAAGAAATCAAACGGTAAGTAGAGAATGTGCGTGGATTTCACAAATCTCAACAAGGCATGCCCAAATGATAGCTTCCCCTTACCCCGGATTGACCTATTGGTGGACTCTACCTCAGGACATGAACTTCTCAACTTTATGGACGCATTTTCCGGGTATAACCAAATACACATGCACGAGATAGATCAAGAAAAGACTTCCTTCGTTACTGACAGGGGTTATGTTGCTATAACATGATGCCCTTTGGAATGAATAATGCCAGAGCAACTTATCAGAGATTAGTCAACAAGATGTTCCGGAAGCATAACGGAAGGAATGTTGAAGTCTATGTAGATGATATGCTAGTCAAAAGCACTCATTCTGCTAGTCACATAGAAGACCTGGAGGAAACTTTCGAAACGCTAATACAACACCAGATGAAGCTGAATCCTGCCAAATGTTTATTTGGAGTGGCCTCGAGGAAGATTTTAGGGTTCATAATATCGCAGAGAGGAATCGAAGCAAATGCTGAGAAGATACAATTCGTATTGGATATGCGTCCACCCTAGACCATCAAGCAACTACAGCAACTCACCAGAAGAATAGTCGCACTGAACCGATTCATCTCTCGGTCAACAGATAAGTATCTTCCCTTTTTTAAGATTCTTAAAAATGCATTTATTTGGAGTGAAGAGTGTGAGAGGCTTTCGGCCGGTTGAAAGAATACTTAAGCAATCCCCCTCTTTTAAGCAGAGCAACTGAAGGGGAAATACTTTATCTCTATCTAGCTGTATCATCCTCAACTGTAAGCTCAGCACTGGTCCGAGATGATAAAGTAGTCTAAAAATCGGTATATTTCACCAGCAGAGCACTCCATGGCGCTGAAGAAAGATATCCTCGAATAGAAAAGTTGGCATTCACCCTGGTAGTGTCAGCTTGGAAGTTGAGACCATATTTCCAAGCACACGCTATCAAAGTTCTCACAGAGTACCCCATGAAGAAGGTGTTACAAAAGTCGAACATCTCAGGAAGACTAGTTAACTGGGCAATAGAACTTGTGAATTCAACATTGAATTTCATCCAAGAACCGCAATTAAAGGGTAAGCACTGGCTGACTTCTTGGTCGAATTCTGTAACATAGCTGAGACCAAGGAATTACCAAAAGCCGAGACATGGGTGGCATATGTAGATGGGTCGTCTACCTTCACCAGCAACGGAGCAGGAATAGTATTGATCAGTCCAGAAGGAGAAGAACTCGAGTTTGCAATCAAGATTGTTTTCCCCGCCACAAACAATGAAGCCGAGTACGAGGCAGTCTTGGCCGGTTTAGGCCTAGTAAGAGAGCTGGGAGTAAAGAACCTATAAGTAAAGAGTGATTCTCAGGTGATAGTAGGCCATGTCCAAGTACAATATGAAGCACGGGGAAGCAAGATAATAAAATACCTCACAAAGGTCCAGGAATACCAGTCTTTCTTTGACAAGATGATGATCACCAAAATTCCGAGAGAAGAGAATGTTCGGGCAGACTCATTAGCTCGGATAGGATCAGATCAAACGAAGAGATTGACATCTCCAAACATAAGGTACGAGGTCTAACTGACCCTTCTATTCTAGAGAATGAAGACCTGATGCAAATTGCTAGGGAAGTCCATAACCCAGAATGGGCTAAAGAAATTACACAGTATCTGAAAAGCGGACAACTCCCAGAAGACAAGAACTCATCACACAAAGTCAAGATGCAGTCAGCGAGATACACATTGGTGGGGGATATCTTCTATAAAAAGGGATACACCCTACCTCTTCTCAAATGTCTTTCAGAATCTGAGGCCGAGTATGTCCTTCGAGAAATACATGAGGGAGTCTGCGGAAGTCACATAGGAGGAAGGATGCTTGCCCACAAAGCAGTTAGAGCCGGTTATTATTGGCCCAACATGAACAGAGATTCCACCAAGCTCATCAAACACTGCGACAAATGCCAGAGATTCACCTGAGATAAGAAAACCCCCCAGAAGAGCTGAGCCTAATTTATCACCTTAGCCTTTTGCTAAGTGGGGAGTCGATATTGTGGGGCTTCTTCCCCAAGGAAAAGAAGGATGCAAGTTCCTAGTGGTAACAGTGGATTACTTCACCAAGTGGGCAGAGGCAGAAGCTTTGGGCACTATTACCATCGGGAACATCAAGAATTTTCTGTGGAAGTCAATAGTTTGCCGATACGGAATCTCTTATGCATTTGTCACAGACAATGACAAGCAATTCGATTGCGTGCTATTCCGAAAGTGGTGTATAGAACTCCACATCAGAAACTTCTTTTCCTTGCCGGGGCATCCACAAGCAAATGGTCAAGTAGAGGCTACCAATATAACTCTTATGAAAACATTGAAGAAAAAACTGACCGATAAGAAAGGAGCATGGGTAAAGTTCATTCCTGAAGTCTTATGGTCTTATCGAACGACAACTCGCACGCCAACCACCGAGATGCCTTACTCACTCGCCTTTGGGACTGAGGCAGTGGTCCCAACTGAAGTCAGGTCTCCAAGTTTTAGAATTGCTCATTATAATCCAAGACTCAACGACGATGGAATCAATCTCCACCTTGACTTATTGCATGAAATGAGGGAATCAGCTATAGTACGGATGGCATCTTATCAACAGAAGACTGCTCAATACTTCAACAGAAGAGTACAACCAAGACACTTCAAGCTCAAAGACTGGGTTTTAAGGAAGGTGACAATTGCAACCCGAGATCCAATTCAAGGAAAGCTGGGGGCCTACTTGGGAAGGGCCGTACCAAGTAATCAAGTGCCACAGACAAGGGTCGTATCATTTACAAGTAGCAAATAGCAAGCCATTGCTGAGGCCATGGAATGCTGAGCATCTGAAAATGTACTATCCGTAGGAAACTCATGTAATCCATTTATGTTGTTATAATAAAGATTGAAGAACATTCAGACTCTATTAAGAAGAGCTTCAACAAAAATTTTTAGCTTCTCAGTAAAATCTTCTTTAGTTAATGTAAAAGTTAAATGAAGAAGTCAAATTCCAAAATTTGCCTGCTTCTCAGTAAAATGTGCTTCAGTTAGTGTAAAAGTTAACTGAAGGAGTCAGATTCTAAAATCTGCCTGCTTATCAATAAAATCATTTTCAGTTAATGTAAAAGTTAACTGAAGAAGTCAAATTCCAAAATCTACCTGCTTCTCAGAAAATCTTCCTCAGTTAATGTCAAAGTTAACTGAAGGAGTCAGATTTCGAAATCTGTCTCAGCTCTCAGAAAATCTACTTTAGTTAATGTCAAAGTTAACTAAAGGAGTCAGATTCAACAACCCACTTCAGATAAGTCTTTCTTAGTTTGCATTGATAGTGACTAAATCTTTCTCGGCTAAATTATCTTCATTCAAATGCCAGAGTTAATTAAAGAATTATTCTAAGTCAAGCATCAAGATCAAAGTCTAAGCAAAGGATTGGAGGGTGCGTACAACTCGAAGAGGAGTCAGTTCAAGGCGCCTCTTAACCAAGACCAAACTACTTTGAGTCTTGGCTAGGAGGGAAGTACATAATATAATCAGAAGTTGACAAGGCTCAAGAAGACAAAAAATTCCATTGATCATCTGTATTAATAAGACAAAACATTCCACTGATCAACTGAATACAGAGATACACAGGGATATCCTAAAACTAAGTCTTATGAACATAATCATCTGAATCGAAGTCAAAATCATCTGAAGGCACGGAAGGAAGGAAAGGGTCATCTGGGTAGCCTACTTGACCATCAGTCCACCGAGGAACATCAGGAAAAAAATCATTCCCTAGATCATGGAGTTCTTGGGTAGCATGCTCTAAAGGAGGGAGGAAGTCAGCCGAGACCTTTTCAAACTCAACCTTGAAAATTGAAGGGTTTGAAGCTATTGAAGCTTTCAAAACCCCAGTGAAAGCCACGAGCCCAACTGTAGTCTCTGTACCAAGCTATGAAAGAACGCTGCTTCAAGAGGCGAATGGCCTTGGCTTTGTAATGATGATACCTCTTCCAAAGCTTGTGGTATTTACTCTCAGTTTCTTTTAACTTCTCGATGATGGCATTAAAGTCCTCATCAGCTTTCTTCTTTTTAACCTACAACTGAGTCTCAGTGGCTGATAGCTTCGCTTGAAGTTCAGTACAGCAAATATCAGTATTAGCTAACTTGGCCTCAGTCTCTAATTGTTGAGCTCACAGAAGAGCACACTCTTCAGTTTTCTCAATTAACTAGGAAGCAAGATGATCATAATCAGCAACCTTTGCTTCGGCAGATATCCTTTCTTGTTGGCTCTCAGTAAGCTCTATCTCTTTTCCTGTTAGAAGATCTCGGAATCTCTCCACCTCAGATTCATAAGGCTTTAGCCTAGTCACCTCAAAATCTAAACTCCTCAATTGGGCTCTCATCTGTGCCCATTCCTGAGGATAACTGGAATGATGGTCCTGGTACTCTTGATACAAAGCTGCTAACGTAATAGCATGCTGAGACAAAAACAAAAAGAGAGATTTTAGTAAGAGAAATTAGATACAAATTGAGAAGAGATCATAAAGAAAGAGGAAGGCATGAAGCTTACAGCAATTTGGTGGTGCACCAAAATGTCGGCAAACGGGTCAGGAGTGGTCCTTCCAACACCTCCTTGAAGATAGCCTTCAAGAACTAAAGCTTGAAGTGTCTGCAAAGGACATCCTAGCAGCCCATCCTTCAAGGAATGTATGGGCAATTTTCTGCCGCCTCTCGAAGAAGTCAAAGGCAATTGAAGAAAAGGCCTAGCTCCAGATGATCGGCTCAAGTTGGGAGGGGGAACCATCTCAGGAACAGCTCTTGTAGCCTACTCGGCAGCTCCTGAGGGGGTCTTAGTAGTACCCTTCCCCGAAGCAGATCTCGGTTCTGAAGAAGCTATTCTAGAATCTTGAGCTAGCTGGATTTGAGGAGAGGCAGCTGGTCTTGAGCCAATGTCTTCTCCTTCACACTCTTCTCGAATAGATTTGGAGTCATCCAAGATGTTGTGTATCTCAGCATCGACTTGAGAAGGAGCTGCTCCTATCGAAGCCTTCATAAGGGACTTGGGATAGGGACTTCACACCAAGGAAAAGATGCTTGAGAGCTTCGAAGAAGATTGCAGACTTGCTGGCTCATATCTGTATACCGAGGCTTCTTTGGAACACTAGTGTCTATGCCCTTCCCATGACCCACAAAATGGGCGCTTCTTAGCTGCCAGGGTCTTGAACCGAGAACTGGCACCTTTAAGGCTTTCTCTGCCAATCCTGATAGCATCTCCCATTAATTTTTTGGGAGCCTAAGACTCCCTCGCTATGTCTCAATTGCTGCATTCAGAGTCGTCACCAGTAGAAGCCAAGAGCTCCTCCAAATTTGGTATCTCTTTGATACTTGTAAACAATCTGTCTTCGAGGCTTGATTCAGGCAGTTTTGGCAATTCCCGGGATGAACCTTCTGGGACTCTGATGTTTGGGCAGGGCTGCATTTGCGAACTCAGTCTATCCCTGGGACCAGTAGAGATTTCAGGCGTAGAAGCAGGAACATCATTTCTCAAGACTTTAGTCACTTCTTTCTAAATAGGAGTGGATCTCGGGCAAGAAGTGGCTTCACTTGGTTTCTTTTTGCTCTTTTTAGCTTTGGCCTTCTCAACCCTGGTCTTATCAGCCTTACTCTTCTCAGCCTTGATGTTCTTCTTCGGTTGAATTTTCTTGCTTTTACTTTGTCTTTTCAGAGGCGGCTTATCCTCAAAAATTGAATACTCGAAATATCTTCTCATGTTGGCATCGGTTACCAAGACTCGAAAGTCTATCAGCTTCACGTTTTTGATATTATGGGCAAAGGCGAGTATGGTCGCCACTCTTTTAGTTTTGTCCCTACTCAAATCGAGGAGTTTTGCTGCTAAATAAAACAAGAAAATAGAGACTCAACAACAGAGATTCAAAAGCAAAGACATGAAGGACCGAGACAGAAGAAGAACTAACCTTCGGTATTAGGGGCACTCCAGTGCCTGAGGATCCTCTACTCTTCACTCAGGGTCTCGATGGGTGAACATTCCCAAGTTTTCGAGACGTAGAAGTACTCGTTTCTCCACACTTTGTTGCTCAAAAGTGTGGGGTGTAAAAAGATAAAAGTTTTTGGCTCGGCTCTTGAAGGCAATGGTCCCGTCAGTGTAAGCTTGAACACGATTTACGTTAAAGAACTCTCTAATGGACATCAGGTGGCCATTGAGGGTGGTCGGCCATTGGATGTAGGAAGCAAAGAAATACTTCCATCCATTGGGCCTGATCTGGCTGGGGGACACGTGGAGGTACTGAAGCAACTCTCTCACAATGGTAGGGAAGGGAAGACGAAGCCCAGCAAGAAACATCTTCTTATAAAGATAGATCTCACCCCCTAATGAAGGTCTTACTCACCAGATCTTTGAAATAAAGCTGAACGAAAGAAAGAATGTCGCAGCCATGCCAGCTTCTAGCCTTGTCTTCAAAAGTGAATCTAGCCTTGACTTTTTCTTCTAATGGAATGAAGGATATAAGGCCAGCATGGTACACTTCCTCCTCATCGGCATGAGAATGAGAGCTATTGGAGCTTCTAGATGAAGAACTTTTTGAATGGGTAGTAGACATTGTAGGAGGATCAAAAGAGGTAGGAACTGTAGAAAAAAAGCTGAATATCGGAGCAAGGAGGAAGAACAAGGTGAAGTAGTGAGGAAGAAGAAGAAAAATGGGAAGCCTTTAAATACGATTCCCTCTCAAAGAAATCAAAGGTCAGTCATTAATGGGGGACGGCACAATAGTGATGGGTGTGTAACCCTATATGAGGATGTCACTTCGTCTTTTGCTGAAAGGACATCTTCCCAACAACGTATAGCTATAAATCAAGAGACGCGTGTCCCAAGTCATGTCATGCATCAGAAGAATCTCAGAAGCCACAACAGAGGGGAAACCCCGGTCCAACATGTGGATTGAGGTACATGTACGCGTGGGCCAAAAAGTTGTCAGACCAGCAAGGCATAGCCTGAGGTGTAATCATACTTTGACATGTGGAACAAAGTAGAGGGGACCAAGATTGACAATGGCAGGAGCATTTAAAGAACCGAGACATATCATCTTCTTAGAGTTTTCAGAGAAATTAATTCCCGAAACTGAATTTTATATCGGATTGGGAATTGGGGGGCAATTGTTAGAAAATATTCCCCTTAATCCAACTCATCTACATACGTTCTACTGATGGGCTGATTAAAGCCCATTAGGTTCATTAAGACAAAGAAAATAGATAATGAAACCCAATAAAAGTCTCGTTCAGATTGAGAGTCTTCTCAGTTAATATGGGAGTCTCGGTTAGATTGGGAGTCTTCTTGGTTAACATGGGAGTCACAATATTTCATACGGGCTCAATTTCAGTGAATTCAAGAAGTCTAGTTAGAAAGAGTTATTCTCGATCCTAAACATTATAAAGAGAGAATGATTGATTTGTGATTCAACATTTAAGCCAATCAGTTACGTACAAATTTGGACTTGTAATTTTACCATGGGATGCTGAAGTTGAATAAAGTTGTGCAGCTATTTTATTAACTATTTGATAACAACCTATAACTGTTCTTTGCAGTATATATCCTCCGATATTGAAAAGACATTTGAATTATGGTGAATTATGGTGAATTTTGCGATCGATTAAGGAAGAAATATTGTCTGTATCTCTAATGATTGGATTGAATATAAGGAAGAAATATCCACCAATCACAAACTTGGATTTGGTTCAGGATTGCATAAACTAATGACCATCAAACCGTCACCCTCCACAATGATCTTTGTCAACAACACCCATGGTCGATGATTCTTTGATAACTACAGGGGTAACTTTCGAAAAGATCACCCAAAAAATTAATATAACAAGGGAAAATGACTGAATGAAAAGAAAAACAAAATAAATTCTAGTGATTGTCTCAAGTGCCTATATCTTTTTTTTTTTTTGGTTCTTTTCTTTTTCTCTTTGAAAAAAAAAATTAAAAACTAACATATTCCTACAACGTGTAGCCAAAGAATTGAGTAGGTTGCAAATGGGATATGATATGCACGTCTAGTCACATTTTCGTGGCAAAAAAACCCATGAGAAGATGATATTTGAACAATCAAGCAAACGAGTCCGCATACCCAAAATGCAGGACAGCATTTACTCAAAGCTTCAATCTGCAGCTCTCGTGGCGGAGGAAACAAGCAAATATTTTAAGAGATTTTGAGAGGCCTCCGTTTCTTCTATAATTTAAAAGGATATACATTGTTTGAGTGTTATCTCTGGCTTTTAAAGATTATTAATTGTGCAGCTGGCACTGTCGGGTGGAGAAAAGTCAAGCACCATATATTGAATATCTATAGTCACCAGTCGCATACAAACAAGGCCTAGCTTGCATGGTGGAAACTCTACTTTGTTTCGTACTTTATCTCTTTCTCAATTTCACTTTCTAAAGTGAAAACGACCAAAAAAAAAAAATGAAGAAGAACCCCAAAAGGAAAGAAACAAAGGACACCAAAAACAAACACCCAGAATTCTGAAGACAAAAAATGAGAAATCTTCTTTGGAAATTCTTAGAGCAGGTTTGAAGTGGGTCTTCCGTTTTCCTGCTCTGAGCTTCAAGTAAAAGATATCCAATTTAGTAGATTGTCATATAATAAAAATTAACTATTAGATTATCACTTCTTAAAAAAAAAAAACCACACAAAAAAAAATAGTAAAAATTTGTCTTTAATTTTTTTTTAAAAAGTGATAATCTAATAGTTAATTTTTATTATCACATCATCAAATCGTATAACAGTCATATAAAAATCTACTAAATAATATTACTCAAATTAAAATAGTCCTTATCAATGAACTGGTTGGTTTTGATTCCTTCTTTTGATTAGTTTGATTTCTCACCCTCTCTATTTCTTTATCTATAGGAAGAGTTAATAAGTCTAATTGATTTGAAATATGTGAATCCTATAAATTTAATGATTAATTTTAAAATAAATAGATGAAGATGAAAAGATAATATTTTTCTTTAATATTGTTTTCCTTAATTTGTGGACCTTACAGTCACGTGACACTCTGCATGAGTTGGAGAACACCAATTTGGATGCAAGGGAAATTATTATTATTTTCCCCCCCAAAAGGAAAAGGAAAAAGGAAAGAAAAAAACCCTTTTTTCTCTGTAAAAATGGTTTAGTTTTGCAGTAAGGGTAAATGTTACGAGAGTGGCATGGGCATTATGGGAAAGAAGGAAGACGGCATGCATAAAGGATGATGACCTCATGCAAGCAATTGTTGAGCTTCTGCGTGGAGTGAAAGACGTTGAGCTTCTGCATCTTTCATGTCAATCTACAATTATTATCTTATAATTGTTAGTATCATTATCATTATTTAGCAATTGTACGTAATTCTAGTTTTATCTATAAGCAATGGATTCCATGAATAAAATAGTCAGGGAGTTTATTTCCAAATTTGCGTTTAAGGGAAGTTCAAGTTTCTTTTAAGAATCTAAAAGTTTAGGTTCTTTCTACGAACTTAACAAATTATCCAGTTAGATGTTTAAGCAATTATTCACGTAAAAATAAACTAGTAACTTCAAAACAATTCACGTTTTCTATCCAAATTGACCCCGGGTGCAACTTGAAACAAAATGATTGTTCATAGGGGTTGTTTGGAGGGGCAAAATGTAATTTAACATTTCCATAATTTAGGAAAATTATAATAAATATCTTCATAAGTTGGGATAAAAAAAAAATGGAAAATGCTAGATAAATCTCTGGGTAAAGATACGATTTGAATTTGATTTCTAACTTTTTAAATTTTGATTTTGACTAAATAACTTTTTGCGAAATTTGAAAAAGGCCTTCCGTCAAAATTAGTCGAGTCTGCCGTCAGATTTTAAAAATTTCATTAGTTGATCAGTTAAAACGACGTCGTTTAGCGGAAGCCGGAATTTTTTTTTTTTTATCTCTTTCAATTTTATATTATATTTCTCGAAATTAAATAATTTTTTTAAAAAAACAAAAACAAAAACAAACAAAGAGGTGGCCTCAGCCACCCTTTAACCACCCCTTGTTGGCCAAGGGAATAGTTCAACTACCCTCCCAAACGGCATTGGGGTGACTGAACCACCCTTCCCCATTTTAGGGTGGCCAACCACGCTCCTAGATATTTGAGAGGTGGTCGAATCACTCCTGGCCATTTGGGAGGTGTTCAGCCACCCCGAAGGCATTTGGGGGTGGCCGAACCACCCTCAAATATCTAGAGGGTGGTTTGGCCACTCCATCTTTGGTCAAATAGGGAGTGACCAAACCATCCTCAAATGGGCATGGGTGATTCGGCCACCCATTTTGGCCATCGGGGTGGTTCGGCCAACCTTCCATTTTTTTAAAAAAAAAATAAAAATTAAAAAATAAAAAAATAGGAGGTAGCCGATCACTCTGACCATATTTAGGAGTAGTTATGGCACCTTATAAGCCATTCGGAGTAGCTAAATCGTCCCTTGGCCACAATGGAGTGGATTTAGCCACCCACCTTTAACCAAATAGGGGGTGGCGAACACCCCTGTGTGCCAAGGGTGGCTTCAGCCACCCCTTGCTTTTGTTTTTTTAAATTTTTAATTTTTTAATTTTTAATTTTTAATTTTTTTAATTTTTAATTTTTTTAATTATTTTAATTTAGATAAATGTAATATAAATTTAAAAGAGTATAATTTTTTTTCCCACTAAATGGTGTCATTTTGGCTGATCGAGACGACAAACTTGACTAATTTTGACGAAAGAACCTTCTTCAAATTTCGCGAAAAGTTATATAATCAAAATCAAAATTTAAAAAGTTGAGGATCGAATTCAAAACGCACCTTTACCCAAAAATTTATCTAACATTTTTCCTTAAAAAAAACGGCCATTAAACTATTTATCTAAGACTAAGGCCCCGTTTGTTTCAACGTAAAATGATTTCCGTCGGAAAATGGTTTCAGGGAAATTGATTTTCAGGAAAATAATTTTCGCCGAAAATATTTTCAGGTGTTTGGCGCGCACGGAAAATCGCAAATATTTTTTTATATTTTCAACCAATCATATTAACCAAAAAAAAGTTATTTTTTATGCAAAATTTTAAAAAATTAATATAGATTGTCCCGGGCGGGTCCTGGAGATATCTCGGGTGGGTCCCGAAAATGTCTCAGGCGGGTCTCGGTGATGTCTCGGGCAGGTCCCGAAAAT
>FXXK01001892.1:5279-20279 GCA_900184695.1 Betula pendula
TGTATAGATCCAATCGTAATCAAAAAAGAGATTGAATTTCACAACGCAATCAAAATATTATATTTTAAAATAGAAAAAATATTTCTAATCGATTCTGAACATAACATCATAACATAAAAATGAACATATCAGATGCAAATACAATGACGTCTAAGATAAGAATATAGATTAAGATAAAAATATAGATAAAATCTAAATTTATAGACTACCACAGATTTTGTTCGTATGTTATCCATTATTATTATTATTTTATTATTATTTTATCCATTTATTTTCTTATTTTCTTTTTTTATAAAAAAAGAAAATAAAGACTTCTTGTATCCCAGCAAATCCAATGAACCCACCATTTGAATAAAGTAAAATAAAAAAGCAAGTCTATAGAACAGAGAGAAATCTATACATTTATTCACGATCGGATTATATTTGTTTGATATACTGTTGTCAATATAAAAGTTAATGCTGAGAAAAGAACATAATGTAGAAAACCATAAATTAAAATAAAAAATTATTCAAGATTTTCTTATTAAATTCAATATAATATTTAATTACTATAACTATAATAAATTTATTATATATTATATTATAAATATATAAATATAATAAATATAATATAAATTATATAAATCTAGAATAATAAATATATAAATATTATATAAATTATAAATATAATAAAAATAAAAATAATAAATATAATAAAATGAAAATATAAATTCAAAATAAAAAAACTAATGACTTGTATTGAATTAGCACTACATATTTAATAAAGATAAATACAAAAAGGTATAGGCGTAAAAAAAATTCGGAGAGAAGTATAAAAAAATATTGATTGGGTTTACTCAATCAATATAAGTAAAAAAAGCAAGCCTAAATCCCATGTTTTTTTTATGAAGAAATAAAATAATAAAAAAAAATAAAGTTAAAGTTTCAACGAAAATTCAACCATTATTGAATTAGCGATAATGTAAAATTTTATATGTATAGATCCAACTACTTCATTCATTTATTCACTTGATCTTTTGTCTATCTATCTGTCTTATATGAATTTATCTCACTAAAATAACTAAAATAAAAATAAAATTTTGTCGTTATCGACGACGACATTTTATGGTAGTAATAATAAATGTTATGGTAGTAATAACTAAAAAGAGGGGGAGTTGTATAGAATAGGTTATACAAAGTTATATACAAGTCACCCCCCTCTTTAAATTTAGTTATTTATTGTATTTCATTAATTGATTAATTGAATTTCATCTGTTAATTAAGAGAAAGTTCCATAAAAACTCCCGCCTTCTTTGAAATGTCATGAACAGTTCCCGTAGGTTGAGCGCCCTTTTCAAGGAAATATAGAATAGCAGGAACATTTAAATAAGTTTGATTCTTTATCGGATCATAAAAACCCACTTTCCGAAGATCTCTTCCTTCTCTTCTGGATCGAACATCAATTGCAACGATTCGATAAACCGCCCATTGGGATAGATGTAGATGAATAATACCCCCCCTAGAAACGTATAAGAAGTTTTCTCCTCGTACGGCTCAAGAAAATTAGAAATTATGTCTATATATAGAATTTATAATTAATGTCAAATAGATCCATCAAATCATCAAATCAATTAAACTATGATTTAAGTACTTTTTCTTATTCCTTATTCTTGCCCGAAAAAGACAAAAAAGCATTCGTATTCACATTCTCATAACTCAAGTTGGATAACTCTCAAATAATCCAAAGGAAAACCTTTAGGCATTTCCTTTATTGAGCGGTCTCTAACCACGCATTTTTTGTCTGTCTCCTTTAGAATTTATTTTGATTCTTCATTATGATCTATTTTTTGAGACAACTGAAAACGGTATTTACTTGTTCCAGGATTCTTTATCGTTGCCTTGAATCGTTGGGTTTAGACATTACTTCGGTGATCTTTAATCATTAAAAAAAATGGCAGCAACATACCATTTTTGTAATTTCTTTATATCAAAGAATCATACAAATGGTTGATTCCCGTGTGATACACTTTTGATCGAAATTTACCAATTCCAATAAATTTTCGTTATGAATTTGAAACTTGCTAGAATTGGATCCTTTCAATTTATATATCGAAAATATACTTACGAAGTTGTTTCAACTATTAATTAACACTAACCCTAGATCCATGTCCCTAAAAAATGAATCAATACTTTTTACTCGAGCTCCATCATGATCATGTACTATTTACATCGCAACCCTCAAAAAATGAGGTTTTTCTAGTGGAACAGAACAAACGATGTCGAGCCAAGAGCACCCTCATTCCTATATAATTAATATAAAAAAAATGGTGGATGTAAGAATCCACAGCCGACCATATCCTTCAAGTCGCACGTTGCTTTCTACCACATCGTTTTAAACGAAGTTTTACCATAACATTTATCTAGTAGGTTGCTGTAACCAGTATGTAATTGATTCAATTATGGAATCATGAATAATCATTGGTTCGGTCGGTACATAGTAATCTATACTTTTATGAATGGGTAGTTTCTGAAGAAGTCTCAGCAAGAATTCAATTAATTTAACCCCCCACATATATATATTTTTTATTTCTTTATTATTTATTATTTCTAATTTATTTAGAAATAATAAATAACACAAATAAGTTATTTTTTTTTTTTATTTTTATGAGTAACTAATTTAAATATGAACGGTATGGACATAGAATGAAAAGCCCGCCCCCCGATTTTCATTTTTTAATTAAAACTCTTTTCTTTTGATCTATGCTCCCATCTTACTTGGATACAAATAAATTCAATTACATCTGTGTGTTATTTGGTGTTATTTGAACACGATTAAATTTTCGAAAAAGATATAATTCAGATAAGAATTAATCATTATAAGAAAAAAGAATCATATTCTATCCAATATTATTATACTTAAAAAAAAAAAAAAGAGAAAGTTGTTTAAAATTAAAAAAAAAAAGCCAATCTTTTATTCTGATAGAAAATCGGTATTCTGATACGATATATATAATCTGATATGATATATATAATCTGATATGATATATATAATAGGTATGCTCTGGGACGGAAGGATTCGAACCTCCGAATACCGGGACCAAAACCCGTTGCCTTACCACTTGGCCACGCCCCATTTTATATTTATATTCGACATTAATAAACACTAATATTCTTATTAGCTGTTCGTCAATTATAGTCCAAATATCTATAGAATAGATTGTTACTAGGATTTTTATACATTTAGATATAGAATTAAACGAAATTTATTGATCATTACATATAATTCAATTAAGATATTGTATGAAAGTATGATTTCTTCTATTCTCTTTTAATTTGAGAATTGAAGTATTTTTAATTGAGTTAGTTCAAATCAAAGAAAAGTTTTTGGTCTACCCTTTTTTAATTTTTAGTTTTTACTCATTTTTTTATATAACTTAAACTAAAAAAAAAAAAAATAACATTATATATTATTAATTATTAATAACAATAACTCATATTAATAACTCAATCAAAATAAATACAATTATCTTCAAGAACAAAACAAAAAAACAAAACGTTTGTTATGCTTAATATCTTTAGTTTGATCTGTATCCGGTTTAATTCTGCTCTTTTTTCAAATAGTTTTTTCTTCGCCAAATTGCCCGAGGCCTACTCTTTTTTGAATCCAATCGTAGATTTTATGCCAGTAATACCTCTGCTATTTTTTCTCTTAGCTTTTGTTTGGCAAGCTGCTGTAAGTTTTCGATGAGATCTTGAATACTGTCCTAGAAAAATTCATGATTTTTTCTAAAAAAAAAATTCTAACAATTGATAAGATCAGATAAGTCGTATAGTATAAAGCTTCGATTCAAATATTGAAATTCTTGTATCGCCACGATAAGTCTGGAGATCACCCCATTTACTAATTTGAACCCTTTTTTTACATTGAAAGAACCTATTAGAGTACCCCACAATTATATATTGTGGGTATAAAAAAAATTTTGGTAATGAAAGACTTGACTCATATTACATTACAAATGAATTTCTGAAAATTCTTTTCTATTTCTAGATTTATAAAAACCATTTTTTGGTGTCAAAATGAGGTATGTGTGGTATAAAAATGGAGAATCTATTCTCTTTTTTTTTTCCAAAAAAATGATCTTGGAGATTGTGTAATGCTTACTCTCAAACTATTTGTTTACACAGTAGTGATATTCTTTGTTTCTCTCTTTATCTTCGGATTCCTATCTAATGATCCAGGACGTAATCCTGGACGTGAAGAATAAAAAAGAAAGTTTTTGTTTTCCTTGCTCGATTTTTAAATGTTCTTAGGATTTTATCTATTCCACATCTTTAACTATTAAATAAAAAAAAGACTCGTCGAAATTGAAAGATAAATAACAAATACCAAGTCATTGACAAAAGCGGAAAGAGAGGGATTCGAACCCTCGGTACGAAAAACCCGTACAACGGATTAGCAATCCGACGCTTTAGTCCACTCAGCCATCTCCCCCAATCGAAAAAGGATAATTACTATGTTACATTACACAAAAAGCAAGGTTTGAAAAAAGAGTCTTTCTTTCTTTTATACCTCTTATTTTTTTTGATTTATTATATTATTATTTTATATTTTATTATATATAATTATCTATTATCTAGTATCTAGACATATAAAAATATAAAAAATATCGAAAATAAAAGTAATTCCATTGAGATAAAGTAAGGGCTCGAAAGAGATATCTCCAATTCACTATTCCATTCACTATTCCAATGAATAGAAATTAATATATATATAATTTATAA
The DNA here is from genome assembly GCA_900184695.1 of Betula pendula. Taxonomy (NCBI): domain Eukaryota; kingdom Viridiplantae; phylum Streptophyta; class Magnoliopsida; order Fagales; family Betulaceae; genus Betula; species Betula pendula. The sequence goes on from FXXK01001892.1 coordinate 10,041, forward strand.
TTTATATAATTATAAATACCTAAATAATAATATATATTATAAGTAATAAATATATAATATAAAGTACCTCTTTGATTTCGTCTGCAAGAGCTTTTTTTAATTCCACAGCCCGGCCTGGTCAGTACCTCGCTGGGCCTTTTTTGTTCCAATGAATCATAGAAAAAATGATTTATTTTTTTTTTGAAAAATGAAAAAAAAATGCTTGTTATTGAAACAACAACAATCATAATAAAGACTATTTCGATTCCTATGATACAGAATACAATCAAAGTGTCATTTCTTAATTATTTGATCTTTTTTTTATTCCAGTTTTATTCCATTTATTTTACTGGAATAAAAAAAAAAGAAAGAATGGAACCATATATTCTTGCACAATTTTATGTTTTGGCGTACATTATCGAGCCGTATCTGTCAATGTCAAAGCACCCCCATCAAAAGACAAAAAAGTGTTATTTAGTTATTTAAATGAATCCTCTTTCCCTAATTTAATCGGGCTCCTTGAACAAAGCACGTCAACGCTCTAATTTTCATGATTCTTTTATGATCCTATCTTCTTAATTATTATGGCCAATTTTTTTGTTCGACAAAAGATACATTTATGTACAATAATCACATTGTAGCGGGTATAGTTTAGTGGTAAAAGTGTGATTCGTTCTGTTAATCCCTTAATAGTTAAATAGTTAAGGGGTCCCTTCGGTTTGTTTGATTAATATTCCGATCAAAAACTTTATTTCTTAAAAGGATTTAATCCTTTACCTATCAATGAAAGATTCGAGGAAGAATAGACATTCTCGTGATTTATATCCAAAAGAGTCAATTAGAAATTAAAAAAAAAAATTGGATTATGAAATTACGAAACATAATTTGTTTTTAAATTTAAATTGGATCAATACTTCCAATTGAATGAGTATGAGTAAAGTATCCATGGATAAAGAGAGAAGGGAGTCTTTCTAATCGTAACTAAATCTTCAATTTTATGATTTGCATGTATAAGAGAGATTGAAGCAAAATAGCTATTAAACAATGACTTTGGTTTACTAGAGACATCGACATCTTGTTTTAGCTCGGTGGAAACAAAATGCTTTTCCTAAGGATTCTTTCAAATAGAAATAGAGAACGAAGTAACTAGAAAGATTGTTATAATCCCCCTCTTCTATAGGGATCATCTAGAAAGCGGGTTGTTTTGAATGCATTCAAACATAAAAGCTGACATAGATGTTATGGGCCGAAATTTTATTTTTAAAATTTTTTTATTTCGTTTACATCTGACATCTGTGGAATTTATCCATCTTCCATAAAGGAGCCGAATGAAACCAAAGTTTCACGTTCGGTTTTGAATTAGAGACGTTAAAAATGATGAATCAACGTCGACTATAACCCCTAGCCTTCCAAGCTAACGATGCGGGTTCGATTCCCGCTACCCGCTTAATATTATCTATCTTAATATTATCTATATTTATTATATTTATTATTCTAGATTTATTATTATTATTCTAGATTTATTATATATATTAAATCTATATTAATTTCTTCATTTATATTTCTATTTATTCTATTTATATTTATTTTTATTCTATTTTAATTTTTTATATTTATTCTATTTTATTCTATTTTATTATATTAAATAATAATAATATAATTATTCAGATTAATGTAATTAATCTAATTTATCTAAGAATTGAATACGCAATTCCTGGAATTCTCTCACATATTATTTTTTCTGAACAAAAGATGTGACAATTAAACTAAGAAAAAAAAAGCGTCCATTGTCTAATGGATAGGACAGAGGTCTTCTAAACCTTTAGTATAGGTTCAAATCCTATTGGACGCAATTTATTTCCATATATTTTGTTAGATTTCTACTAGGTATTTTAAATGATTTGAATAAGAGACGCTTATACTTAACTAGTTATTTATAGTTATAACTTATTTTTATAGTTATAATTTATTTTATCTTAATATGAAATCTATTCTTAATATGAAATAGAAATATATTAATTAATATGAAATATAAATATATTAATTATAAATTATATAATATATATATATAAAATATAATAAAAAAGAAAAGATTAGATTATATAAATAATTTTTTTATAAAAAATTAGAAAGTTATCTAAAAGAATTTCTTTATACATACTTGTTCCTGAAGTAGAAATTATACTTGTTCCTGAAGTAGAAAGCGTTCCATTTGTTCTTGAATAGCTTCTTTCAAAAGGGCTTCTGCTTCCTCAGTGAATGTCTTGGTGGAAGATATAATTTCTTGGAACTGAGGTTTATTCGTTTTTAAGTAAGTACGTAACTCAACGAGAAATTTCTTTACCTGTCCAATTTCCAATGAATCAAGATAACCATTCGTTCCAGTATAAATAGTCATTATCTGTTCTTCCACCGTGAGAGGGGCTGCTTGAGATTGTTTGAGCAACTCGCGTAATCGTTGACCTCTTGCCAATTGATTCTGAGTAGCTTTATCGAGATCAGAAGCGAATTGTGCAAAGGCTTCTAATTCTGCGAATTGCGCCAATTCCAATTTTAACTTGCCGGCTACTTGTTTCATGGCTTTAATTTGAGCTGCGGATCCTACTCTGGAGACGGAAATACCCACGTTAATAGCAGGTCTGATTCCAGCATTGAATAGATCGGCAGATAAGAATATTTGTCCATCTGTAATCGAAATTACATTAGTAGGAATATAAGCCGAAACATCTCCCGATTGGGTCTCAACTATTGGTAAAGCAGTCATACTTCCTTCACCTAAATGAGAACTTGATTTAGCGGCTCTTTCCAAAAGTCGTGAATGCAAATAAAAAACATCTCCTGGATAAGCTTCGCGACCCGGTGGTCTTCGTAATAGAAGAGACATTTGGCGATAAGCCTGTGCTTGTTTGGACGGATCATCATAAATGATTAAAGTGTGTTGTTCACGGTACATAAAATATTCAGCCAGAGCGGCTCCTGTATAAGGAGCGAGGTATTGTAATGTAGCCGGAGAATCCGCCGTTTCAGCTACCACAATCGTGTATTCCATTGCTCCCCTTTCTTGTAAAGTAGTTACTACCTGAGCCACAGAAGATGCTTTTTGACCAATAGCAACATAAACACATATTACATTTTGCCCTTGTTGATTGAGAATCGTATCTGTGGCTACTGCTGTTTTACCGGTCTGTCTGTCCCCAATAATTAATTCTCGCTGACCACGTCCTATAGGGATCATCGAATCAATAGCAATAAGTCCTGTTTGAAGAGGCTCATATACGGAACGCCTAGAAATAATACCAGGAGCGGGAGATTCAATTAACCGAGATTCAGAAGCTGAAATTTCCCCTCGACCATCAATAGGTTTAGCTAGGGCATTTATAACACGACCTAAATAAGCCTCACTTACTGGTATCTGAGCAATTCTTCCTGTTGCTTTTACAGAACTTCCTTCTTGTATCATCAAACCGTCACCCATTAATACAACACCAACATTGTTTGATTCCAAATTTAGAGCAATACCTATTGTACCCTCTTCAAATTCTACTAATTCACCCGCCATTACTTCATCAAGACCATAAATACGGGCAATGCCGTCGCCTACTTGAAGTACGGTACCGGTATTTACAACCTTTACTTCTCTATTATATTGCTCAATACGTTCACGAATAATATTACTAATTTCATCTGCTCGAATGGTTACCATGAGTATTTCTTAATTCTTTTTTTTTTCAAAAAAAAAAATAATGCCTACAGTAGAAGGACTAATCGGTTATTTCTTTCAGCGTCCCAAACATGCCAATATTAGCATTGATGGTACGTAAATGTAACTCGTTGTTCAAAGAACTATTCAAAGTTCCTAGAGCTCCTTGTAAGGCTTGTTGGAAAACCCGTTGTCGGACTTGATTAATCGCTCTTTGTTGTTCAAAATGAATGGTTTCATTTTTGTAAATTTCTAATTTTTCCAAAGTTTTATAAGTTGAATTAATCAAATTCAATTTTTCTCGTTCTATATCAGAATATCCATTCACTCGAAACTGCTCGGCTTCCATTTCCACTTTCCTTAAACGTGCCCGGGCTTTTTCCAGTTGTTCAATGGCTCCTCCGCGTAGTTCTTCTGAATTTTGAATAGTCTTCAAGATCCTCTGTTTTCGATTATCTAATAAATCATTTAATGAAAGTAGATTATCTTTCCATTTATTTCAAAACTTCCACGATCCCTTCCCGAACCAAACATGAATCTTTCGATTCATTTGGCTCTCGCGCCCAATTACTTCAATTATTTATGAGAAATTCCCATATTTTTTTTGAATATAATGAGCCTATCCTCCCTTCTCTATTCATATTCAAAAAAATCTCAAAACTGATCACTAATCCAAGACCAGAATATTCGGAGGACTCTTCTGACCAAACAAATAATTGTCAGCAACGTTGTTTCTTTTTTTTTTCAAATCCAAAGAATTATTCTTAATTTATACGTAGGTCGTCGATTCAGCATTGGATAAAAAGGAGGGGTTGAAATACTCATAATTTTTTCCAAATTGCAAAAATTTAAAAATAAAAGGGTTCAAATCATTTTATCGACATGAGTGTTCTATATCGAAAAAACTTTCTAACTATTCATTTTGAAACCATTTTCATATTAACATTAAAATTTCATATTAACATTAAAATATTAACCTAGTAGTAGAAAGAGTACCTTGCTGAGTGTGGACTTCAAACGGTTTAGTTTTAACCATGTTAATTGTTCCACATGATTGGTTGATAGAGAATCAAAGTAGATTTACCAATGAATCGCGAAATGCTATGGTTCTTAAATATGATTTATTAATTTATTCAAAAGTAATTCGCGCGATCATGCACCTTTCCAGTTATAACGAAAAAAAAGTGCAGTTGGTTGGATCCAGCCTATTCTTGAAATAAACAACTCGCACACACTCCCTTTCCAAAAAAGATCAATACACCAAACACTACACTTAGATTTATTGGATTTGTTGCTAAAATATCGGTATTAAACCCGAAACTCCCGGCGGATGACCAGTAACCCAAGGAAAGGAAAGAATCGGTTACATTTTTCATAAAATCTCCTCTTATATTTCTATATAGATAGACTAATTATCTATTTATATATATTTATATATATATCTTTCTTTATATCTTTATTTGATTTCTTTATTTTATTTTGCAATTTCCTATTTTATATTTTAACTCTTTTTAGAAAGAAAATTAAAATAGAGTTCAAAATATATTGATTTCTAAATTTTATAAATATAAATAAATGGATTTTTTCAATTGGAAATTTCCAATTGAAAAAAAAATGATACTTATTTTTATTAGAATTAGGTACCAGGCCTTATGTCAATTCCGAAGTCTCTCGTTTGTTGTAACACTTCCTACAAAAAATTTTCCATTGGAATAAGAAGGGGAAGGAAGAAGGCGAGTCGGTATGCTAATTCCTCATCCTCCAATCAGTCCTTCCCATGGGTTATTGTACCAACAAATAAATAATTGTAGGAGTGAAATCTTAATATAATTCGAAAAAGCGAGAGCAGTAAGTCCAAGGAAATAAACTAAGAAAAATACGTATTGTTATAGGATTAAACAAAGGGATTCGCAAATAAAAGCGCTAAGGCTACAACTAGTCCATAAATTGTTAAAGCTTCCATAAAAGCCAGACTAAGCAATAAAGTACCTCGGATTTTTCCCTCCGCTTCGGGCTGTCTCGCGATCCCTTCTACAGCTTGGCCCGCAGCAGTACCTTGACCAACCCCAGGTCCAATAGAAGCAAGACCGACGGCCAACCCGGCAGCAATAACGGAAGCGGCAGAAATCAGTGGATTCATGATAAGTTCCTCACACCAAAATAAGTAAATAGTTAATGATACAATAAAACAAGAAATTATGACTTAATTATTCCATCGCTAAGATCTATACAGTCGAAGGAACTAAGAACTCTGAATTGAAGTAATAATATTATTGAACCATCAGAACTACTTCGATATTTCTTTTTTTTTTAGTTTATATTCACATAATTTTTGTGAATCCATATGACTTTTGTTCTTCCATTTCTTTCTTTTTTCCAAACCATTCTCTTTGAATTTTTCGTTTTTTTTTCCTTGATTTAATCTCTTTATTCATTATTCATTCAATATTCATTTTATTCATTTAATTAATATTCAATTCACAATTACAAACTAAAGGGAAGGGCTTCTATTGGAATCCTTATCTAAATTCACAGTATTAGATATTAATTAGATATATTATATCTTTAGTTCATATATAACTAATAAATATCTAATATCACATATACATGTGTTTCTTCCATAACGTAAATCAACTATTCATATCTTACATTCAATCGGATTCTAGAATTATTCTTCGAAACATTCACAAGATTTGTCTTATAGCAATTAGATTACATACATCTAGTTCGGCTCCTCCTCCTCTAACCAATCCATTTTTTTTATAAATTTCACTTTTGTTTTTTGTAAATCTTTATTTTTTCTTTTATTATTCGGCCACACGGGTACAATCAATCTACATGTACAAATTCGTTAGATCGAATCATTGCATCGAAATATCAGTATTTGATTGATCTAAGTTAATGTAATTTATTATTTATTAAAATTATCTTTTGGTCAATCGTTGAATTGGATGAAATCAACTTGAATGGGCATCATTCTATATAACAATAACATCTTTTTTTTTAATAGCACGCCGTAGTAATACTATAAGTAATGCCATAAAAATTCTTATTCAGATTATGATTACTAATAGCTAATAGCTAATAATATTGAATATTCGAATTCAATCAACAAAACAATATAAAGAGAATATTCATTGGAGGGGGTATAAATGGACCGAACTGGAATTTTAGGAAAAAGATCTTTTAGATCTCTTTCCTTTTTTTTTTACTTCCCTGTTTGTTGCAACTCCCTAATATCTCTAAGATCTTAAGCTTTTTTTACTATTACTCTTATGTTATGTTCCCTAAGCAGATTTGTTATGTTCCCTAAGCAGATTTTCGTGATACGCGCATATATTGCGTAAGTCTTAAGCTAAAAAAAGCCTATTTTGAAAACTAGTCAATGATGACCCTCCATAGATTCGCCTATATAAGCCGCAGCTAAAGTTGCAAAAATAAGAGCTTGAATACCGCTTGTAAATAATCCAAGTAACATGACAGGTATAGGAACCACTAAAGGTACTAAAGAAACAAGAACAACAACTACTAATTCATCAGCTAATATATTTCCGAAAAGTCGAAAACTAAGTGATAGGGGTTTTGTGAAATCTTCTAAGATATTAATGGGTAAAAGGATTGGAGTTGGTTGAATGTATTTACCGAAATAACCTAATCCTTTTTTGGTAAGACCCGCATAGAAATATGCTACTGACGTAAGTAAAGCTAAAGCAACGGTAGTATTTATATCATTTGTAGGTGCGGCTAATTCCCCATGAGGTAACTGTATGATTTTCCAAGGTAAAAGAGCACCTGACCAATTCGAAACAAAAATAAATAGAAACAAAGTTCCAATAAAGGAAACCCATGGACCATATTCTTCTCCAATCTGAGTTTTGCTCACGTCTCGAATGAATTCAAGGACATATTCGAAGAAATTCTGACTGTCAGTAGGAATTGTTTGTGGATTACGAACAGCTATAATGGCTGAACCTAATAAGATAGCAATTACAACCCAAGAAGTAATAAGTACTTGGGCATGGACTTGAAAACCTCCTATTTGCCAATAGAAATGTTGGCCGACTTCCACACCAGATATATTGTATAACCCTTTTAGTAGTGTGTTGATAGAACATAATAGAACATTCATATTGCCCTCTGAAGGAAATAGAACTTTAAAAAGAATTATTTTGATTCAACCATCTATTTTTCGACTTGCCTACTTGAATTATATATTTTGTATATCAACTAATCACATAATACCCCTAGTTACTTGTATCTCTTTTGTGCGATTAAGGAATGGTAACCGATTTCAAAAATCTATGGAGTTCCCAAAATAATTTATTTATCTTATTATTAATCACGTATTTCGTATATAGCTAGAACGACCCTCACAAATTGCAAATACTAATTTGTTAAGAATTAATCGGATTGAAGCTATAGCATCATCATTTGCTGGAATCGAAATATCTGCGAGATCGGGGTCACAATTTGTATCGATTAAACAAATCGTTGGAATTCCTAAAATGATACATTCTCGAAGAGCCGTATATTCTTCTTGCTGATCAACGATTATTACAATATCGGGTAATCCCGTCATATATTTAATCCCGCCCAGATATGTTTGCAAGTGAGATAATTGTCTCTTCAACATAGCTGAATCTCGTTTCGGAAGACGGTTGAGTCTCCCCATCTTTTGTTCCGTTCTCAAGTCCCTGAACTTATGAAGTATCGTTTCCGTAGTATACCAATTCGTTAACATACCACCGAGCCATTTTTTATTAACATAATGACAACGAGCCCTTATTGCAGCCCGTGCTACTGAATCAGCTGCTTTATTTTTGGTACCAACAATTAAGAATTGTTTTCCCCTACTTGCTGCATCAAAAACTAAATCACAAGCTTCTGATAAAAAACGAGCGGTTCTAATAAGATTTATAATATGAATACCTTTACGCTTTGAAGAGATATAAGGTGCCATTCTAGGATTCCATTTACTAGTACCATGACCAAAATGAACTCCTGCTTCCATCATCTCTTCCAAATTGATGTTCCAATATCTTCTTGTCATTTCTCTCCCCACACTTTGTCTCTTTTTTTTTTTTAAAGAGGAGGTACCCTGAAATAGAAATAAATAATTGTTCCGATGGAACCTTCTTTTCTACCTCTAACGGATATTAGCCGTTCATACATGATTCAAGCCATTAATTTCTTTCTATTCTATTCTATTTTATTTGTTATTATCTTTATTACTATTACCAAATAAAAAAAATGACCGCAAATAGTTAAAATCTGCTCTTAGGAATCATTAAATCCTCGCAATGATTGTTTGGGTGTATCGTGTAAATTCTTTGAAATGAAAAAATAAAATAATTCTCTGTGGTGGAACAACATATCTCTCATTTCCACCTCGAATAAATCATTCTTTTTGGTTTCCAAAGGAATGTTGTTAGGTTGCCTTGAACGTTGCACTAATCCTTTGAATCCAGTACCAACGGGTATCATCCCCCCTAGAACAACGTTCTCTTTCAGACCTTTCAACCAATCGATACGACCCCGGAGAGCGGCTTTTGCTAAAACTCGAGCAGTTTCTTGAAAACTTGCTTCTGATATGAAACTTTGAGTATTTAGAGATGCTTTCGTTATTCCCAATAAGATGGCTCGATAACAGATCGCTTCTTCCAAAGCACGCCCTGTTCGTTCCGCCCGCAACAATTCAATTAGTTCTCCGGGTGAAAAAACATTAGACATTCTATCTTCTGAAACCAACACTTTTGATGTTATTTGACGCACAATAATCTCTATATGTCGATTATGAATCTGCACTCCCTGAGATCGATAAACTTTTTGGATCTTATTAACCAAAGAGATACGACTTTGCACTATAGTTAGCTCAGTGCCAATCAAGAATCCCCAAGGAATTCCAAGAATTTTTGCTATACGCTCGTTCCAACCCTCAATCCTCTTTTCTAGGTTCATCGATATTGAATCAATCGAACGAACTTCTAACACTTGTTCCACTTTTGGAAGACCTTGCGTTATATCTCCAGATCTCGATTTTTCATATATAAATGTAACTAATGTATCTCCTTCGTAAAGGATTTCTCCATAATGGCCATATGAACAGTTGCTCCCAGAGTGGCCAAATAAGGTTTAGCTGATCTTATTACTACAGAGTCAATTTGAACAATTAGAACTTGACCCGATTTTAGTTGCGGTCCGTTTTTGGCTATACATACATTTTCACAAATAAACTGCCCAAGGCTCATTATTGTAGATGTTTCTTCACAATAATTATGACAATAATTATGATGGAGAAAATGCCAATTCAAATTAAATGGATTCAAAACGGTGTTACTGCACGGATCGGGATTTATAATTCTACCATTTTCGTCCATTAAATAATATTTAAGTACGTGAAAAGTCTGTTTTAAATTGTCAAGTTGTAAATATTTAGTTACCGAGATCTGATTATAAGTTATTAAATGGTAAAATGAATAAAAATTCGAAATTTGAGGGGCTCTTCCTAATCCTAAAGGCCCCAAGGAATTCCTAATTGGAATTAGAGTATCTCTTTTCAT
>FXXK01001892.1:30583-35583 GCA_900184695.1 Betula pendula
GGAATATTTTCATATATTTTTTGTATCGTTTTGGCGACATGGCCGAGCGGTAAGGCGGGGGACTGCAAATCCTTTTTCCCCAGTTCAAATCTGGGTGTCGCCTGATCAACAAAAAAATCGGAATACCTTATTATATTTTTATATTTTATATTATGTTATATTTTATATTATGTTTTGCTGAGATAACTTGACAAATTTTTTTTTCCAGCAGAAGTAAGCGGGGGAGAGGACTCTTGATACTTGCTTGATTCTATAAGCATCTGGCGGTTCTGTTCTCTAAAATGAAAATGCTGTAAATCCTTGCGTCTAGGCTTCAGTTCAAGGAAAGATTATATTAGTGAATATTGAATGAAAAAGAATCGTTAAATCTTAATATGTCTTCTATTATTAATGTAGTGTTTATTAATTAGGTCTTGAATTAAGTTGGATAGACGAACGAGGAATTTATTTGATTATTAATTTATTAGTTGCGTAAAGGTCGAAAGATACTTTGTTCGTATATAGACTCATGAAATTCTCTGTGTGCTCCTGCATTCAATTTAATATTGATTGAAGAGATAATTGGCTTTAATGTAATAGACTATCTTCCGATTGTTTCACCGAGACAAGCAGGAGACGTAATGTAAGGATTAGATAAAATGAAAAAAGAAATAGGGTATGTGATAGATATAGATAGTGATTTATCTTGACTCTAGATTTTTATACTTTTTACTTAATGAAATGAAGGTCAACAAAAGAAAGACTAGGTCTTATTATTCCTACATGTTAGTAACATTCCCTTGAAACTTCCAGGGGTGTATCTACGTATTTTGCTTGTGCTTAGTGTTTTCCGATTCTACTCGAAATCATATAAGAAACCTGTTATAATTGTGAGTTTATTGGATTGTTTCATCAACGGTATTGGGTCAGAATTCCCTTTTGACTCTGCGCCAGGAATTCCACTATTATTAATGAACATAATAATGAGTAGTGAACAATAATGGAATAATTCCTTCATATTTATAGAGATAGGGGATATAATTCACATGGATATAGTAAGTCTCGCTTGGGCTGCTTTAATGGTAGTCTTTACATTTTCTCTTTCACTCGTAGTCTGGGGTAGAAGTGGACTCTAGAAGTACTACTAATTGAGTTTGATTCCTCAAACTCAACTCATATCAATTGTTTTATAGATCGTTCTGCAAAGTCCTTTTTTTTACTGTTCAAATAGAAAAGAAAATAATTATGTTATTAAGTGGATACAGACTTCCTATGGGAAACAACATAGACATAGTGGTTGTCCAACAATATACTACACATAATAAAATATTGCCTTGGGCAAGTCACATATTGCGCGTTCCCGCTTTTTTTATTCTTTTAGAAATTTTATTTCTGTTATGCTTGCTTTATTGAACTCATTTCATATCATGGTTCAAACGTTAAAAATCAGTGGGCTTTACTAATCCTTTTCGAAATCCAAAGAGGTTCCCATGGAAATGAATCACTGGATCATCTGTCAACTGATCAATCAATTACTTCTTCGGAATACTAAAAAAAGATTATGTGATTTTCTTTTTATTAATTATTAGTAATTATTTATTAATTATTAATATAGGCCTATACTCTTACTCTTTTTTCCTTCGTCAATTTGATTCTTTCAATGGATATCGGGATTCATATTGAATAGAATCAGAAATTCTAGGAATTCGAATTGTAAGAGTAAGAATTGCCCTTCGATTTTTTCAGATTGATGATTGGAATCAACACAAATTAAATAGATGAAGCAAAGAAATAGAATTGGTACACTATGTAAATACATTACATATATGTAATTGATATCTCTGAAGATACATATTGTAGATTGATCTATATTAAACCTCTATCTTTATACAGTACGACTTTATATACTACAATAACAATAATAAGTATGGTAGAAAGAAATATATGAATCTTTCTACCATACTATCGAATCTCATAAAATACTGATGATTCTAGTCCGCTTATTTCATTTAAGACACGAAATTTTAATACTTTTCATTTTATTTTTTCTTTTCAATCATTGATAAGAACTAAACAGTCAAGTTTAATTCAAATTAATCATTTTGACTGACTGTTTTTACATATATTATAAGTAAAAAAGCAGTAGGAACTAGAATGAACAGTGCAGTAGCAATAAATGCGAGAATATTTACTTCCATAATCTCATCGTTTCATTTTTAATTAATTCGCAATAACTCGGGATTTAATCCCATAGAGCTGATAAATCTTTCGCCTGTAAATTCAATATTCAATGGGATGAATTATATCTCGACGATATCGAATCGGAGCAATATCATGAATAACAATATCTGAGCTATCAAATTGATTCATCGTCGAGAATTAAATAGTATAACATAGGAAGATCTTTTATCCATACCGAATTCAAATTTTGATTCCCGATCCGATAAATAATTCCTTTACTTTCTTTATCATTCTTTCTTTTCTATAACCTACGCCCCTCCTTGTACAATCATCTGATGAAATATCATATGACCGCCTTTACACTTACTTACATTGGTTATAAAAAACCCCAATAAAATAACCAATAGAAGCGAAATGTAAAAAGGAAGAAGTTTAGTTCTAAACCCCCTTTTTTATGATCTAATCTTCTTGGAAAACAAAGAAGTAGTATAAATAAGGAGAGTCCGGGTATAAAAAAATCGAGTATTCCATCAAATTCATTAAAAAGTTTGTTCTTTCTTCGGCAAGACCCTTAAACTTAAAAAAGATTATTCATTCCCTCACAAAGAGAGATAGCACTTGCTAAGAGAGATAGGACCTTCTTTGAGCTTTATTTTATTAATATCCCATTTCTTTGTTCTTTGGATTAATTATGGGATGCATATATCAAAAATTCAGTGTGAAATTTGAATGAGATAAATTGTTTCAAATTCACATTAATAATTGAAATTATTAATTGAGGTTACACAAAATTGGAGTCCTAAAGGGATATACTTTTAATCTTACTTTAATCTTACTAAAGGTATATACTTTTAATCTTAAAAGTATTATATCAAAGTTACTATGTTAAGTTAATTTTTTTTGTATCATACAAATTCCATTTGTGTATAGCCTCCTGTAAACGTATAGTACTCTATTACACAGATTGGGAATAATCGAAAAAGCCAGACTCCGTACGGTATCTCTTGGAATCCTGAATATGATTTTACCAATCATTGTACTAATCTACATATGTCTTTCTCCTATCAATCGGTACTAGTTGAATAAATGGTAATTCCCATATTTCTTTGATGATAAGTGTGAAACTAATAAATAAAATACTAAAATACTAATAAATAAATAAAATAGGAGGGTATCCTCTTGGGAATGAAATTATGCTATTTGTTTTGTTCTCCTTTTCACAGCAAATGCAGAGATGAATTGATGTATTTTTTTTTAGTGGATTTGGGTCTGTCGGGACTGACGGGGCTCGAACCCGCAGCTTCCGCCTTGACAGGGCGGTGCTCTGACCAATTGAACTACAATCCCAAGGAAATAGAGTGTACATCATACATATTCTTATGATTTCATTCAAACCCTTTCTATTACTATTAGAGTTTAGATATTTAGATTAGAATAGTCGTATTATAACAGAAACGCGCGTAATATATTTGATATACACACGGATATGCACTTTAGTGGGAGTGTCTCACGGATTGTTAATAATCCTTTCGTTTTTTATAAATTGAAAAATAATCAAAAAAATCTTTCAATGAAAAAAAAAAAGAGTTTTTTATTTATTCTTTATTTTATTCTTTTCCTTATACTTCCAGATCCTTATATGAATCTAGTATGAATCTAGATCATTAGCAAGCAAGATCAGAATTTGTGAGAAAAAAATAAAGAGAGCAAATGAACAGCGGTAAAATATATCAGAAATTTTTAGTTTTTTTTCTTCTTCCGTATTCCGATCAGGCATTTCTGGGGAACAACAAATGGGGTTCTATCATTTCATGGTGGATCGGCCAATTATTGGGCCGAGCTGGATTTGAACCAGCGTAGACATATTGCCAACGAATTTACAGTCCGTCCCCATTAACCGCTCGGGCATCGACCCAGGAAGAATCAATTCCCGGCTTATTGATAATCCATGATCAACTTCCTTTCGTAGTACCCTACCCCCAGGGGAATTCGAATCCCCGCTGCCTCCTTGAAAGAGAGATGTCCTGAACCACTAGACGATGGGGGCAAGTATGCCCGACCGCCATCATACTGTGCTCATTGTATGAACAGTTTTTTGAAATTGTCAATATAATGTGGTATGATTAAATCTGAAAGATCTTTCCCTCTTTCATGATTCCATAGAATCTTTTGATTCGTATTTATATTCATGAATCATTCATTCTAATCATATAATTTTTTTTTAATATTATTTTCATTAATTTTATTTATTTTATTCATTAATTTTATTTATTTTATTAATTTTATTTATTTTATATTTATTCTTTGAAATAGAATAAATAAAATTAAAATAAATAGATATTAATTGATATTAATTATAAATCGATATTTCTATTAAATATTTCTATTAAAATAAAAAAAAAAAATAAATAAAATAAGAAACTAAATCGGTAGAATAGAAATAATACGAGGTATAGGACCTTTTGGGGAGTGATTGGTCCGCCAGACCAGAAAGGGAAATTAAACTTCATTTTTCTATCTTACACTAAGCCAGGAAATTAAAAAAAATCTGAAAATATGGGAAGAAGGATAGGGATCAACAAGTTATTGAAAATTGTTTTTCTCTAAGAATTAAGTTCGGGGAACAAGTAAAATAAATCTTTTTATCAATGATTCTACGAAATATCTTATATCTATGTTGAATTGGTAAGTCTATGTATCAATCAAATTAATTTCGTTATGATGGGGGTCAATTCAATTAATTCAATTTAGGGTCGGTTTTGAAACAATTTATTGCATTTCTATTTATAAAATCCAATCTTAATTATAATAAATAATAATAAAAATAAACCATTTTTTTA
>FXXK01001892.1:48083-54042 GCA_900184695.1 Betula pendula
GATTCCTAACTTTTATCTCATATCGTGACATAAGTAAGCAGTTCTTATTGTATCGGCCCAAAACCTCACTAATTGATCTTTACGGTGCTTATTCTTCTATCAATTAGATCCTTTGTTTATCCATAGACTAAAGGATCTAGGCATACCTATTTCTTCATATTTGGACTTCTATGAAGTTTCTTTCTTTTTCTTTGCTACAGCTGATAAAAATCGTTGTTTTGGACACGATAGATATGATATGTAGAAAGCCTATTTTCTAGTATTTATTAGCGGATTTGCTCTTTCTTTCCTTTTTTTTCTTTCTATAGTGGAGATAGTCGCACGTAATGACAGATCACGGCCATATTATTTAAAGCTTGTGGTAAGAACGGGTTTCGTTCTAGTGCCCTAAAATAATATTCCAAAGCTTTCGTATGTTCTCCGTTCCTTGTGTGGATAAGGCCTATGTTATAGAGTATATAACTTCTATCATAGGGATCAATTTCTAGTCGCATAGCTTCATAATAATTCTGTAAAGCTTCCGCATAATTTCCTTCGGATTGAGCCGACATCCGTTACGGTCGTCTTCGATTCAAAGAATCTCCGTTCCAGAACCGTACGTGAGATTTTCATCTCATACGGCTCCTCCTTTTTTATGTGCATAATGAGAATAATACATGGAATCAAAAAAGATTGAAATAATTTCATTATGAACCGAACGGGGCTAGTGTTTTTACAAGAAATCTCTAGCCAACCTTCCTGTAAAAGATCTTTTCTTAACATCAAGTATCTTGGTACTAGATAAAAATGATAACTCTAACAATTTCTTTGTTCTTAGCACCCCTTAATTTCCAGGAATTAGTCACTTCAACAGTCTTCGATGGTTATACGGGTATCCAAAATACGAACGAGATGGATGTTTGTTGTACCAACCATTCTTGTTAGTCCCGATTCCGATAAAGAAAAGGTATAATTTATAACAAAGTTTTCGTATTGTTGATTCCTAGGCGTAGTGCTTCTTCCCCTATGCTGCCTATTGGTACTAGTGGAGTAGGGTTGACCTAACCCATAGGTGTAACCTTTCGCTCAATACTAGAATCTACAATTGAAGCATCTGAGGCTGCATTAATCGGGGATACACGACAGAAGGAATTGTTTTATTTACAAACTTCACCTTCACAATAAGCGTAGATTTCTTTCAATAATTTTTTTATTTCTCTCCCAAATAATGTATCTTTCTCCGAAGACTGAAAGCGGTAAAGAAAAAAAAACATCAAATCGCACCATCTCTGTAATAGGTGAATGCCTCTTTTTCTCCTGAAGTTGTCGGAATTATTCGTAATAAGATATTGGCTACAATTGAAAAGGTCTTATCAATAAAATTTCCATTTATCCGAGATCTGGGCATAGGTAGCAATCCATTCTATAATTTCTTTTACTTACCTCTTGTGAGAAAATGATCCCACAAACAAAGAAATTGTACAGTACGAAATAACATAAAAAAAAAAATTAAAAAAAAAGAGATCAATTGATTCGTTCTAATTCATTGATTTAATCTGGTATAAAATTGATTTAATTTGGTAATTTAATTTGGTATAAATATTGTAAGTAAAAAGAATAACTATTGGAAAAAGATGGGAGCGCCATCTTCGCAAAAATGAAATGAATAGATATATATCTTTTTTTTTTTAACAGTTTTTCACAAAAAAAAATTATCTTTATACCCCCCCCCTTGAAGGAAGGGTTTTTCTTTGATGAAAAGTTTTCTATATTTTTTTTATAGTTAGAATTGACTGTACGTACCTATCAAAAAATCTAATATGAATGACTCACTATTCACTCGGTTTCTGGGCCATAATCATTATGTAGGAGAGATGGCCGAGTGGTTCAAGGCGTAGCATTGGAACTGCTATGTAGGCTTTTGTTTACCGAGGGTTCGAATCCCTCTCTTTCCGTACCTTTCACCTAATTCACCAATCTTATTGACAGCAATGTATCAAAGCAAATAACAATGGATACCATTATTCCAACAGTTAAGTTAGACCTTTCTTTTATTTCGATATAGATTCTTTATTCCTATGTTCCGCAGTACAGAAAATAAAATACTGGAAAGAGTAGACAGCAGGGAATGAAAATATCCCTACCGATCCGTGATCCATGACTGGGAGAAAAATCCCCGTATCAAACTCCTTACTTTGGTGGGTCTTTTTACTTAGGCGAAAAGGGAAAAATTGTCCGAACCCTTGTTTTCTTGTTTTATTTTAATTAGGTTTAAGTCTGACGAGAATAATATTCTACAACTAGCAATTCATTTATTTTCAAACCGACCCATTGACTATCTATTATTTGATTGACTAATCCTTTATATTGGAATGGTTGAAGGGTCAAATGTTTTGGTAATTCCTCACGGGGGGATGAATCAAGATAATTTTGAATCAGAGCTCTAGATTTTTGTTCATCCCTCGCTGTAATAATATCGTGGGGTTTGCAGCGATAACTTGGTATATCTACTATACGACCATTAACTAAAATATGTCTATGGTTAACTAATTGGCGGGCTTGGGGAATAGTTGAAGCCATACCCAATCGAAAAAGGATGTTATCCAAACGCATTTCAAGTAATTGTAGTAAAACCTGACCTGTTGACCCTTTGGCTTTTCCGGCAATACGAACGTATTTAAGTAATTGTCGTTCTGTAAGACCATAATGAAAACGCAATTTTTGTTTCTCTTCTAAACGAATACGATATTGAGATTTTTTACTGGAACGTGATTGGTTTCTAAGATCGCTTCCGGCTTTAGGCCTTTTACTAGTTAGTCCCGGTAAAGCCCCCAGACGGCGTATTTTTTTGAAACGAGGCCCTCTGTAACGCGACATAAAGACTCCTTATTTTATTGAAATTTCATAAACTTAAATTAAAACTAAACTAAATGATAATAAATAAAGCGAAATCTACTAAGGTATTGTACCACAAAGAATAATTAGATGAATTGTATAATTATCCGGACCTTATTGTATTTGTATATGTCTAAAAAAAACTAAAGATTCTTTTCTTGATTTGTTATACCGAGATCGAGCTCCTCTAATTTATTATTTATAATTGTAGGTTCCTACGACACAGTAGATCGGTGACTCTTGGAAAAAAAGGGAAAGAAGCCTTTTCAATATTCTTTGATTTCACATTATCAATTATGTTATGTAAAAAATCAAACAAATAAAGAAAAGCCTGCTATCGGAATCGAACCGATGACCATCGCATTACAAATGCGATGCTCTAACCTCTGAGCTAAGCGGGCTCACATAACAAAAATTGTACATATATAGGAATTTAGTAAACTACTGGGATCTTAGTTATTAACTGTTCATTCTTAGTTTTCATAATGAACATAATGAATATAAATATAGAAAAGAATATAGAATAGAATTTCAAATAAATATTTGAATGAATAGATTATAGAACATAACGATTAATACTCTAAAAAGAATCTAATAATTTAATTCTAATTAAATTAGAATCTTATTCTACATTATAATCTTACTTAATTATTATAAATTATTATATTATTATAAATTATTAGAATTTCATTATTCTAAATTATTAGAATTCGAGATATAGATAGATTCTAAGTTATACATTATTCTTTGAAAGAATTTAGAATTTATAAATAATTTATATAATTAGATCAATTATAAATTAATATTAATAAATTTAATAAATAAATTTAATAAATTTACTTTTTTTTAGTCATTTTTAGTTATGTTCTAGAGGGTCTGCTTTAAGGAAATGAAAAAAAAGGAAAGGCAAAGGAGAAGAATAAAATGAGAAAGAAGAAAGAGAAGGGTGTAATCCAGATAAATGCAATCCAGATCATAATGAAAGATTCCTCTGTTTTCAGTCGGAAAAATAGAAGATAAGACGAAAAAAAAAGAAAGAATCGACCGTTCGAGTATTTCAAATTACACGAGAAAAATGATAGAAAAGAAAGGGGGGCGTGTATAATATATAGTGGTATATATACATCTATATTGAATTGCGGATACAGAAATGATAGAATCATTTCTGATTGGACCAACACTAGATCTCCGATAGAGATGAAATGAGATAAACAATAAAAAAAAAAAATAGGAGTAAACACGATTCGATATAGGAATCGGTATCTAATACATTCAATGGTTCCGGCATAACAATAACAGAATATAAATGAAAGAAAAAGGAAAAAAGGGAGGAAGGGCATCATAATGAGATCCTAATTTTAAAACAACAAAACAAAAAATGGGGGATATGGCGAAATTGGTAGACGCTACGGACTTAATTGGATTGAGCCTTGGTATGGAAACCTACCAAGTGATAACTTTCAAATTCAGAGAAACCCTGGAATTAAAAATGGGCAATCCTGAGCCAAATCCTGTTTTCCGAAAACAAATAAAACAAATTTAAGGGTTCATAAAGTGAGAATAAAAAAGGATAGGTGCAGAGACTCAATGGAAGCTGTTCTAACAATTGGGGTTGACTTCGTTCCGTTATTAAAGTAATCCTTCTATCAAAACTACAGAAAGGATGAAGAATAACCGTAATCATAGTCTGATAGATCTTTTGAAGAACTAATTAATCGGACGAGAATAAAGATAGAGTCCCATTCTACATGTCAATACCGACAACAATGAAATTTATAGTAAGAGGAAAATCCGTCGACTTTAGAAATCGTGAGGGTTCAAGTCCCTCTATCCCCAAACAAAACAAAAAGGCCCGTTTGACTCCGTAATTATTTACCCGATCTGCTCTTTTCGTTAGCGGTTTAAAATTCGTTATGTTTCTCACAGATTCTAACTCAAATTTTACAAATGGATCCGATTGGAAATTGTTTTTTTTTTATTTTTATTACAATATTTGTGATATATATGATACACGTACAATTGAACATCTTTGAGTAAGGTATCCCCGCTTCAAATTTTAATGATTAACAATACATAGCATCTCTGGTACTGTACTAAAACTTATAAAGTTTTCTTTTTTTTTTGAAGATACAAGAAATTTCAGGGTCTAGATAAAACTTTGTAATATTTTTTTTGTCTTTTTAATTGACATAAACCCAAGTCATCTATTAAAATAAGGATGATGCGCCGGTAATGGTCGGGATAGCTCAGCTGGTAGAGCAGAGGACTGAAAATCCTCGTGTCACCAGTTCAAATCTGGTTCCTGGCACATGATTAATTTGTATGAGTATCCATTTTACAAATTAATAGATATGGGTCGACATACATATTCATTAAATATATCATGATACATACTTATCTATCTAGGTGTCTGAGGATATACTCTTTACTTTTTAGAATAGATGAGTAAAGAGTATACATATATAAAGTATGTAAAAAAAAAAGAAAAAGAATTAGATTTAATTTCCTCTTATTTTTTATTTATTTTTTCTTTGTTCATACTATGTCTCTTATTGTTCAAAACGAATGTTAATGTTAATACTTCATACATATTAAAATAGAACGATTAAATTAGTTGGTTGAAAGACTCAAAAATCTAGTCTAGAGGAGTTGAAGGGTGGGAATAACCAAGATTCATCTCAGATACAGTACAAATAAAATAATCCGATCCCCCTTTTCATTTCTTTGTCTTTTCATATTCTATGTTCTTCATTATAGAACCCATTTAAGTGATGTGCGCGGTACATAGTTCATGATGCAGAACTCTTTTAGTTCATCCTATTGTAATTGTTTTTTTTTTATTTATATTGTTTTTTTTATTTATATTAAATGAAAATTTTAAATGAAAATGAAATATAAAAAATGAAATATTAAAATGAAATATAAAATATATATAAAATATATATAATACAAATGATACTTACATTACCCTCTTTGATCTATAAGAGAACGTACAAATATTATTTGAATATCTGGAGTTGTAGAAGTGAAGATTAGTTTCTTATTATTTAATGAGCATCCTGTATTTCATAAAAATTCGGAGCAA
>FXXK01001892.1:54648-99132 GCA_900184695.1 Betula pendula
ATATTATGTTTTGAAGAAGTGAAGATTAGTTTCTTATTATTTTATGAGCATCCTGTATTTCATAAAAATTCGGGGCAATATAATCCTTACGTAAAGGCCATCCTATCCAACTTTCCGGCATTAAGATACGTTTCAGACGTGGATGATTATCATAAATGATTCCCAACATATCATAAGATTCCCTTTCTTGAAAATCCGCACTTTTCCAAACCCAGAAAACAGACGGAATTCTGGGATTACTTCTTGGGGCAAATACTTTTATACATACCTCTTCCGGTTGATCTATACCATAAGCTATTCTCGTAAGATGATACACACTAGCTAACAGTCCACCTGGTGCTACTCTCTTTCTCT
The DNA here is from genome assembly GCA_900184695.1 of Betula pendula. Classification (NCBI taxonomy): domain Eukaryota; kingdom Viridiplantae; phylum Streptophyta; class Magnoliopsida; order Fagales; family Betulaceae; genus Betula; species Betula pendula. The sequence goes on from FXXK01001892.1 coordinate 55,003, forward strand.
CTCTATAGGTTAGTGTGGAAGACAAACATAGCAGAGGGTATGGGTTTTGGTTGAAACAAACCAAGGGAGAGAATATCGTTTGGGAGAAGAAAATGGAGGAGGGAATCTCTCCTTGTGGCGCTAAAAGAGGGGGTGACGAAAGAAAGTAAAAAAATAAGCTTAAAAAATTATTTAACTTTAGTTTTTGGCTCTTGATATGTAGGGAGTATGTCCGACAATAGTTAAAAAATAAGGGGTAAATATATTTTTGTCCCTGTGGTTTAATGATTTTATTGTTAGTCACCTCAGTTTCATTTGTATCATAAATGATACCTCTATTTTGGCGAAAGACGAAGATGGTATCTCCATCCAAATATTTAACGGAATTTCATGTGTCAGTGTTTGATACGTGGCTACGCCTTAATAAAATTGAAAAATAGAAAATTAAAATAAAAAACTTTAAAAATATATATATAAAAAATAAAAATAAAAAAACTTTAAAAAAAATAGGAGGGAGTGGCTCGAACCATGGGGTTGGTTTGAACACCCCCAAAGAGGAAAAAGTTAGCGCAAATGTTGGATGCGTTCTTGCATTTCTTGCATTTTCAGCTTCAAGCCTCGCAATACGATCTTTGTGTGTACTGTGTAACTAAATTGTTGGATGTGTTTCTCGCATTTTTTGCTGAAATACGATCTTTGTGTGTGGTCATTGAAGCTGAAAGTTGTCCAAGCTTATATTGTTGCATGTGAATCAGTGCATAATTGTTCCATTCTAGATCATGAATTTTTCTATGTATTCAAATTTTTGGACAATGATTACATGTTCCTTTTCACAGTTGTTACTTCTCATTGCAGGTTTTATAGCACCATCAATTATGGATCAATGGGCATCCTAAGCTTACTTGATGTACTGCCAAAATTTGAAGTCTTAAGTGACCTTAAATCTTCCTATCTGAAAAATCAGTACAAAATTGTACTGATTTTTCAGATGGGAAGATTTAAGGTCAAAATTTTGGCCGCCGCCAATATTCTATCTAGTGTCCACACTTGCATTTTGGCCGATAAATACAGCCTTTTAAACCATGGCTTTTCTCTGTCCAATGTATAAATTTTCATTTTTTTTTCTCTTAAAATGTTTATTTGTGGACATACATATTGAACAAAATCTGAAATCACTTGTGTAGGTTTCACCGTCTGGAATGACTCTTAGCCTCCTCCTTGTTGCAATTGCTTTTTATCTAGAGGTAGGTAATCTTTTATTTAGTATATTATGTAAAATCTTATCATGTTTGAATTGAGTCTTAATGCTTTCTCTTCCATGTTGTTCTCATTCACCTTTACTAGGGCTTTGTATAAGAAGATTCTCATTTATATACCATGTTTGGCATACTGTCACTCATGGGGTTTGTGGTATGGTTTCTCGTATTAGTATACATTGTTATGTATAGTTTCAAACTCTTGTTTTAATTGATTTTTGATTTTTTTTTTTTAAGTTTGACCAATTTTCAATACATTTGTTAATGATTACATTCTCTCTGCGAATTGGAGCCATTCCTTGGGTTATAATGTCAGAAGTATGTAGTATTACCTGTATTTTAACAACATCAGGAAGAGATTTTTTTATTTTCCTACTCAGTCAGCACGGAACTCAAAAGTTTTTGTTTTCCAATTTATATGGTTATTGTTTTCTTTAGTGGTAAAGAAACCTAGAAACTGAGGGGATGATCATATTTGGATAGAATCTTAACTTGAACCAGAGCCAAGTGTTTTTTCCTTTTCAAGTGAGAAGCTAAGTTGACCTTTCCACAGCAGCGTATATTACAGATGCTATTAAAAAGAACATGTGCTTCTTCACGCCAATAGCTTCTTTTTTTGCCTTCTTTTGTGGCCTTGTTTTTTTTCTTGTCAGCGTCTATTACAGATGGCTGACAAGTTTTCTTTGCAGTTGAAGCTGAGACAATGTTTGGCTGGTTCTTTGGTTTCAGCGCCTCATAAGCAGCCTTGTGTTTCTTCCCTCGAAGGTGTAAATTCAAGGTTTTTTTGCTTGTAGTGGTTACCTGACATATAGCACAAGTCCACTCTTTCTGGACTTTCTCTGGCTGCTGCAACTACCACAGTTGGTCCTTTAATCTCCATAGTGGTTGGTGTTTTGTTATCAGTCTGATTGAGGCTAGGCTCTACTAGAACTATCTGCAAATACACTGAAGACGGATTAGACGCAAAAATGTTGTTTTGTTGAAAAAGCATAAGAAACTCCACTGTCAAAAAGAAAACAATATTAAAACAACATTATAGAGATCTCTAATTTAAACATAAACATGAACAATTAAATTACAGATAATGATGACAACCCATTACCAACCAATAATATAAAAAGTCATTCCTTTGGGGCATTGATCTTACAAAACTATGATTTTACCCTCCATTAGTATTCTAAACATTGACTAGGTTCATATGTGAAGCGTGTCGTGCCAATTTTCAGTTACCTATGTTCATTGCCACCTCCCTAGACCTTAGAACTTACCAAAAAGAACAAAAATAAAAAAAATAAATGTGATCTCATAGTTTCCTAGACAGTCCAAGCATGCTCCAAAAAATTGTTTAACCACTCAAATTCATGTTATTAACCCCACGACTTTTAAGCATTCAAAGACCCATCCCCATGCATATACTTATTTTAGGACCCTTCTCAAAAAATAGTGTTTTCCACAAGAAATTTCTATGAAGCTCAAAAATAAACATCCACTTAAATATAAAAAAGAAACCTTACCTGCTTGATTGCAGGCACTTCTTTTTTCTCTGTTACTTTCATAGCTTTATTATGTTTCTGCACAATATCAAATTCTTTGCTGTGTGACTACATCAAGAGAAATGAGTGGAGATTAGCTCTCAAGAAATTAAGTAAATAAAATTGTGTATTTCTCATAAGAACATACTTTACATCTTTTCTTCTTCAACAGGCAAATATCAACTTATTTTTAGAAAATACAAACTCCATCAATGATTGCTAAAAATAGTGAACATTTTATTGCTAATTTCTTCCTAGTCTTTGGGATGCATCATTGTATTCCCCTAACTAAAGCCAACAATCGATGGAATAAGAATATATTCAAAGAATCATAGTTAATGTTCTTGTTTCAACAGTAACACTAAAAGCTTTACCCACTCCACTTCTTTTTTCCCTGTAGCTACAATAGCTTTCATCTCTTCCACGTCAACATTAAGCTTTTTGGTCTCAAACTGAATATATATATATATCTATATCTCGTTAGTCTATGCCTTACTTACAAGCAATGAGATCTTTAAGAAATAAAATATAACTACAACTGGAAAAAATGAATCAAATTTGTGTACTAGTCCTATGCCATCCAATTATGAGTAATTTTCAGGCAGAGAATACTTAAGACATTCTACACAACACGAAACATATGCGAAAGAAGTGAATGTGAAATTTCTACCATTTTGAAGAAATGGTCATGAGAAAATGCATACCATGCAATAACGTTAGGGGTGTACAAGTTCACCGCGTACCGCGTACCGACCGTGTACCGACCGTGTTTCGACCGCCTACCGCCCACTGGTGGTCGGTAGGCGGAAGAAAAAAATTTCTTCCGACAATTGTCGGTCGGTAGGCGAAAATGGTTTTGTACCGACCGCCTACCGATTTTAACCGACTTTAACCGACATTCACATTCTCATAATCAATATAATTGGAAATGAGAAAAATTCACATTTTGAGAAATCTAATCATATTGTGCCACATCACTTTGTAAGAGTTTTTTTGTAAAATTTTTTTAAAGTATTTTATAATGTCACTATGAGAATGTAAATGACCGACCTAATAGGTTTGTGAATGTTGATTATGAGAATGTAAATTTGAAACAGGTTTTTATATTATTGGGTCATATTATATTTTAAAAATATTCATAAATTTTGAAAATGGTCATATTAGAAACCCTATTTTTTGACCCAAAAAACGAATAGGCTACAAGGCCATAATCTAAAAATTGTCCCAAAAAGTGCATGAGTCACCACAGTCGAACAAAAAACTTGACCCGATTTAACCGACATTTCCGACCGTCATTACCGACAAAAGTCGGTAATGTCGGTAGGCGAAACAAGCCCACATGCGGTAAAGTCGGTACAATTTTCGACTTTACCGACTGTGATTTGGCGAAAGACAAAAATGCTATTTTCGACACCGACTTAACCGACGAACACCCCTAAATAACGTGAAGGAATTTCAGCGCAAATTTGAGAATACCCACTACACTCATCGTGAACTTCTACGAATCTGTTTGGCTTTCTAAACTTGAAAATCTTTGACAGAAGTGAAGATGGAAGACACAGAGGACAATGACAGGAAAATAAGTAAAAGCAGTTTCAGAGGAAAGTCAAGCAGTCACTATTCAAGTACTATGATCATTTTAATTTAGTTTTAAATATGCGCAGGGTATTATTATATAAGTGGGACCCAAGTTCCAAGCTGTGGGCCATTTCAGATGTACGGTCCGGATGAACTGAACCATTTGGGTACTAAAATGCACCCACGACACGTGGGGTTTGGATCATTATTNAGAGGAAAGTCAAGCAGTCACTATTCAAGTACTATGATCATTTTAATTTAGTTTTAAATATGCGCAGGGTATTATTATATAAGTGGGACCCAAGTTCCAAGCTGTGGGCCATTTCAGATGTACGGTCCGGATGAACTGAACCATTTGGGTACTAAAATGCACCCACGACACGTGGGGTTTGGATCATTATTAATTATATTTTATGTACTTTTAAATTTTTTTTTAATTTTTTTTTGTAATATATTTTTAAATTTTTTAAGAGTCTTATATTCAAATATGTTAGTCTAATGAAACGAATAAAACAACGATATGTTGACAAGTAAAGTAAGCTGTTAAAATATTTTCTCCATTTAGTTGACAATTTGATTAAATTATGTGATGACAATATCGTGGTTTTGCACTTGGGAGTATACACTCACCGACGATACCAGGCCACCTTCGGGCCCAGTTGGACATTGGGCTCCAGTAAAACTGGTCTGAGCTCAACCGTAAGCCAACAGACCTGGCCCATGATAAACATAATTGCACGACGGTTCCATTAGCCTCTGTGATACGTAAATCCCCATGAAAAATAAGATAGAGAAGAAGATGTGGTTCAGGGCATCTCATGAAAGGAAGGACTGTTATTGGAGGTTCACGACCTTCCATATCCAATCCTCACATCTACACCTTTTCTCACTTATTGAAACAAGAGTTACAAGAACTTAAAAATTATAAGATGGTCTGTATAAATTAAGCTTAAGATCATTTTTTTATAAATAGAGTCTTGTATACAATTAAACAATAAAAGAAAAATGTTGCCAAGAAAAAGATTTTAATGTGTGAACGTAGGCTTTAGGCCGAACTACCTTAATTTTGTGTCTTTCTTTTATGCTTTTATCTCTTCATATTATTTTATATTCTCACATGATATCAGACCTTCTAAAGACATAATTTTTGTTTTTCTTCGATCTCCTATTCTATTTTCTTCTAAATGGCTATCCCACAATCTTCTATAAATCCCTCCAATTTGTCAACCACTTTTGGGTTCACACAATCAAATTCTTCCTTCACAATTTGATTGGAAAATTGAAAGGACACCCACACATGAAAAAAGAAAAAAAAAAAAAGAGCAAAGCAACCATCTTTTGCCACCTTCACTGCCATCTTTTCATTTTCTTCTCGTAAAGACAAGGAAGGGTAACCCATCTCTCTCTTTTGATTTCCTCTCTCGTGATTTTCTCCACAATATAAATTTGGCTTTCTCAGCATGAATTTCTAACAAGCTGAGAAAGAAGAAGTTGAAGAGAAAAGTCAAGCAGTCGCTATTCACGTATTATGCTACATTTCAATTTCAATTTCAATATAAGTGGGACCAAAGTTAAATTAGAAAAAAAAAAAAAAAGTGGGGCCAAAGTTCCTAGATGCACGGTCCGGATGAATCAGACCATTTGGGCACTAAATACATCTACGACAGGTGGGGTTTGGATATTTTTAATTATATTCTTTCTATTTTAAAATATTTTAAACAGTCTTTCTTTTTTCAAATGTTTTAATCTAAAGTCTAGACTCTAAAGTAATCCAATAAATAACGTTCTGCGAACCAGTCAAGCAACCTGAATATTTACTCCATCTAATTGTTTAGAAAGAAAAAAGAAAATAAGTTACCATATTCTCGTGTTTTCATATTTTTATCATATTATAATTTTTCTAGTTTTTAATTTAATAAGATTAAAAATCAAAGCTCGATATTTCTAAATCAAAACCTCCGTCATTTCTGTCAAATTATTGCTAGAAAATTAGTTATGCAAGTCTCATTCTATTTCTTTCAAATTATTGCTAGAAAATTAGTTATTTAAGTCGAGCATTTGACAAACTCACACCATCCAATGTAAATTATGTTACATCATTTTAATTTTTTAAATAACGTGTCAACATATTTATCATATGACATCATCTACATCATTATATGCAACAATATATATAAAATCTTGATTATGAAATGAGACCAATTCATTTCAAGTGAAATTGAGAAGATCTTATTCCGATCTTAAGGGTGAAATGGCAATATAATATCAACATAGTAGTATAGTATATAACATTACTCAACCACGGGTTTAAGTTTTTAGCATACATGACCAACATCACCACACCCATAAATAACTTGAATCACCAACAAATACTGGTGGGGTAATTTCCAGATTTACTTGAATCACCAACATCACCACAAATAAGTTGAACCTGAGCCAAGTGCTTTTTCCCTTTAAAGTGAGAAACCAAGTTGCCCTTTCCACTGCAGTGTATATTACAGATGTTGCAGTAGTTGAAAGTGTCTTTCTTCACACCAATAGCTTCTTTCTTTGCATTCTTTCGCCGGCGTCGTCTTTTTTTCTCGTCAGTAAGGATACTCTTCTGTTTCAATCCAATGTTTGACACACTCTTTTTTGGCACCTGTTTTTGGGGGCAATCATATTGCTTTGCAGTTGAAGAAGAGACACTCTTTGGTTGGCCTTGCCATTTCAATCCATTGGTGGATTCAATCTCTTGTGGTTTCTCAATTGGCTGATAAGTTCTCTTTTCAGTTGAATCCAATACCGTTAAAAAAGACCCCAAATTGACAATGTTTGGCTGGTTGTTTGCTTCCGGTGCTTCATAAGTAGCTTTATTTTTTTCACTTTCAATGGTTCCTTGACATATATTCAAGGTTTTCTCACTTTCGGTGGGTATTTCAGGAAGTTCTTTGGCTGCTGGAACTGCCACATCTGGTCCTTTAATCTCATTGATGGCTAATGTTCTGTTATCAATCTGATCAAGGCTAGACTCTGCGAGAACCATCTGTAAATACATTGAAGACATAATAGAAGCAAAATTGTTGTTGTGTTATTTTCACCCGATTTGTTGAAAAAGCATAAGAAAATACTGAAGCAACTTATGATCCATAATCAACATTATAGAGATCTCTAATCTAAACACAAACATGGACAATTCAATTGCAGATAAGGATGACAACTCATTACTAGGGGTGACAATTTGTGTTCGCGTGTCGATTTTAGGTCATGTTGAAGCATGGGTATAAGACTATATAGGTCAATCCTAACTCGACCCATTTAATGAAACGAGTCAAACCTTTCAGCTATAACTCTCTAATTTTGTATTGGGTTCGTGTTGGGTTTACGGGTCATATTAAAAATTGTTTGTCACTATGACGCGTGTCTAGTTCGGATAATGTCGAAGCATGTGTATAAGACTATAGCGGTTAACCTTAATCCAACTCATTTAATTAAATGAATTAGATTCCTCAACCCTAATCCTTTAATTTCGTATTGATTTTATGTCGAGTTCCTAGGTCGTGTAAAAAATTGTCAGCCTACTCATTACCAATCAATAATACAAAAAGTACCCCTCCCCTTTTCTCCCCCGTTTAATCATAAAATAATAATAATAATAATAATACAAAAAGTCATTCCTTTGGGGCATTGCTCTTCACATCTAAAGTCTCACAAACGTGTCATGCCAATTTTCAGTCAGCTATATTCATTGCCACCTCCCTGGACCCAAAGAACCAAAAAAAAAAGAAAAAAATTGCGAACCTCTTAGTTTCCTAGACAGTCCAAGCATGCTCCAAAATTATTAACCACTCAAATCCATGTTATTAACCCACAATTTTAAGCATTCCAAGACCTATTCCCATGCATATACTTATTTTAGTACCCTTCTCCAAAAATATTAGGTTTTCTACAAGAAATTTTCATGAAGCTAAAAAATAAACTTCTACTTAAAGATAAAAAGAAACCTTACCCACTTGAGTGCAGGCACTTCCTTCTTCTCTATTACTTTCACAGCTTTATTATCTTTATGCACAATCTCAGGTTCTTTGTTGGGTGACTACACCAAGAAAAAGGAATGGATATTAGCTCTCAAGGAATTAAGTAAATAAAATTGTGTATTTCTCATAAGAACATTCTTTGCATATTTTCTTCTTCAACAAGCAAATATCAACTTATTTTTGTAAAACACAAACTCCATATATAAATGATTGCTAAAAATAGTCAACATTTTATTGCTAATTGCTTCCCACACTCTTTGGGATGCATCATTATACTCATCTAACTAAAACCAACAACCGATGGCATAAGAATATAATCAAAGAATCATAGTTAATGTTATTGTTGCATCAGTGACAATTAAAAGCTTTACCCACTCCACTTCTTTTTTCTCTATAGCTGCAATAGCTTTGATATCTTCCATGTCAACATTAGGCGTTTTGGTCTTAAACTGGAAAATATATATATATAAAAAAAAAAGACAAATGTAAAATTGTAGAGAGAGAAATTCTCATTAGTCCATGCCTGACAAGCAATGCAATAGGAAAAAACAAATCAAATTTTTGTATGAGTCCTATGACGTCCAATTATGAATATTTTTTTATTTGAGTGTTTATTCCAACATATCTAATGTAGAAAACTGATTTCAAACTAAGCATATTAAGAAAAAGTTTGATATAATTACCATGTATTCCATACCTCTTTATCGATGAGTTTCTCGAGAGCTTCAGGTACATTCCCTTTGATATATCTCTTTGCATCATCTAGAAAGTGATCTCTATTGCATAAGAGCACCATCCATTTATTGAATTCATCAACGATAACTTGTGGGCTAAGTAAGAGGTATGGACGAACAAGGCGATTATAGACGTAAAAAGCACCATTGAAGTAAGGAATAACCAGCCAGCAGATGATCATTAACTTAATGTGAGGCCAGAACTGTATCCTGATAATTAAAAATAATAAATGCAAAATGCAATCAAGACATCATACACAGAAAAGGATCCTCTCCATCTCCAGCCAGTTAGGCTTAATGAGGGGCATATATTTGCAAACATAAACAAAGAAAAGGCAAAGGAAGAATCCAGTCAAGTCACCCATTAACAAATAGTACGATGAATGAAAGCCCCCATCAGATTTAGTAACCAGTTATTGATAAAGCAGACTAAACACATTGAGAAAGAATTCTGAAATTCATGAAGCCCAACCTCTGGCCTATATTTTTGTGAGCTTTTAGTGGTTCCCAGGAACATGAAAAGGATATCGAATTTAAAAATTTCCGCTTCAGTCTAATATCTCAGATCCCATAATTTTCAAGAAAATTGACATGGGGACATAGTTATATATGTGTCTCAAGTTCGCCACTAAACATCTATCATTCAATGTTTGAGTTTAGTTTGGGCATATGCAAAAATCATAACCAGAAAAACAAATATAGAACTAATAAGTGTAGATGAATTTTTGGAAAACTAACACATATATAACACCCTCATGATCATATCCACAATTTTTTTGTTTTTTCTTTTTCATTACTTCACTAGTTATATAATGGAACTACCAGGTCCAGTTCATGAAAGCACCGAATCTTCCAATAATGGAAAGAAGACCAAGAAGTTAATTGACCGTTGCTTTATTCTCTCCAACAATATTTCCCTCCTTGAATAAATCCTATTTTTGAGTGTTTCAGAATAATTAGTAATATCCCCTGTTCAGATTATAAGTAAATGAAGGGTAATAGAGTTACCATTGAAGGAGGTTCACGAAAGAATGCTCAAAGAGTGAAACCAAAGAGAAGGAAATCCAATATGTGACCAACTTCTGAGTTTCCGAATTTGAATTATTCTCAATTGCCCGGATCGAAGAATATCTGTTAAGGAAATATGTTGTTTAAATATCATCTTCATTCACCAAATTAAACTATGTTACAATTTTTTTTTTTGGATGAATAAGCAAACCTTTCATTCAAACAAAACGAGAAACAAATACATTTCAGCAAAAGCTGAAAACTACAAGCACAGCAGGTCTGAAAAACAGAGCATCAGACCAAGCTAACAGCCAGGAACAAAACCTGAGCTAAAACCCAACTACAGGGGAATCAAAACAGAGAATTTAAACAAGTAAATCTACAGGGAGGTTCCACGCTTGGCAAAGGAGAAGGTTCTCTCCACTCATGCGGAATTTTCCCTTCCCCAAGATTCTGGATCAAACTTCCCAGACAATTGTCTTAAGAAGCTGCTCCTCTGTTTTTGGTTGGCCACAATGCTTAATCTCATTCCGAGCACGCCATAAATTGTAGACCGTGGAGTTCAATACTAGACGGCACAAATTACAATTCGAAACTTATTGAACACACCCAGAAGAAACAAAAGGCAGAGAGAGACTTACAGAGGATACCCCAAAGCAAAGAGAGGCCTGCAAGTAAAGCACAAACAAAAGGCAGAGAATACTTAGACATTCTAAACAAAACGAAACGTATGAGAAAGAAATGAATGTGAATTTCTACCATTTTGAAGAAATGGTCATGAGAAAATGCATACCATGCAAGAACGTGAAGGAATTTCAGCGCAAATTTGAGAATACCCACTACACTCATCTTGAACTTCTACGAATCTGTTTGGCGTTCTTAACTTGAATCTTTGACAGAAGTGAAGATGGAAGACAGAGAGGACAATGAGAGGAAAATAAGTAAAAGCAGTTTCAGAGCAAAGTCAAGCAGTCACTATTCAAGTAGAGTACTATGATCCTTTTAAAATATGCGCAGGGTATTATTATATAAGCGGGACCCAAGTTCCAAGCTGTGGGCCATTTCAGATGTACGGTCCGGATGAACTGAATCATTTGGGCACTAAAATGCACCTACGACACGTGGGGTTTGGATCATTGTTAATTATATTTTATTTATGTACTTTTAAATATTTTAAGCAGTCTTATATTCAAATATGTTAGTCTAAAGAAACGAATAAAACAACGATATGTCGACCAGTAAAGTAAGCTGTTAAAATATTTTCTCCATTTAGTTGGCAATTTGATTAAAATTACGTTTTTGCACTTGGGAGTATACACTCACCGACGATACCAGGCCACCTTCGGGCCTAGTTGGACATTGGGCTCCAGTAAAACTGGTCCGAGCTCAACCGTAAGCCAACAGACCTGGCCCACGACAAACATAATTGCACGATGGTTCCATTAGCCTCTGTGATAGGTAAATCCCCATGAAAAATAAGATAGAGAAGAAGATGTGGTTCAGGGCATCTCATGAAAGGAAGGACTAAGGAGAGTTATTGGAGGTTCACGACCTTCCATATCCAATCCTCATATCTACACCTTTTCCCACTTATTGAAACAAGAGTTACAAGAACTCAAGAATTATAAGATAGTTTGTATAAATTAAGCTTAAGACTATTTCTCTATACATAGAGTCTTATATACAATCAAACAGTAAATGAAAGATGTCGCCAAGAAAAATATTTTGACGTGTGGACGTAGGCTATAGGTTGAACCACCTTAATTCTGTGTCTTTCTTTTATGCTTTTATCTCTTTACATTATTTTGTGCTCTTACATGGTATCAGAGCTTTCTAAAGGCACAATTGTTGTTTTTCTTCAATCCCCTATTCTATTTTCTTCTAAATGGCTATCCCACAATCTTCTAAAAATCCCTCCAATTTGTCAACCACTTTCGGGTTCACACAATCAAATTCTTCCTTTACAATTTGATTGGAAAATTGAAAGGACACCCTACACATGAAAAAAAAAAAAAAAAAGAGCAAAGCACCCATCTTTTGTCACCTTCACTGCCATCTTTTCATTTTCTTCTCGTACATACACGGAAGGGTAACCCATCTCTCTCTTTTGATTTCCTCTCTCGTGATTTTCTCCACAATGAGGAGTATAATATCTTGTTACATTGAACATGACATTTAAGGTATTCGATTTGTATTGTTCAGTCCTTTCAAATCATCCTAACGTACATCTCTTTAAAGCCTCTTCTAGTTTCTCACGTTTACATCAAACTTTCCTGAACCAATGCTACAACCTTCGAATCTCTCACTCACAATTTGTTGTTGAATCTACTTTGAATCCTCTTTATTAGGAGTGTACAAGCAGGACAGTTATAACCGCTTATAACCGGATAACCGGCTAGGCTGATTGCGGTTACTAGTTTTATTATTATATAATTATTAATTATAAATAATAATAATATAATAATAATAATAATAATAATAATAATTTAAAAAAAAAGAAAGAAAGAAGAGAAGAAAGAAAATAAAAAACACAAGGCTCCCTATGTCTTGAGAGAGAGAGAGAGAAAAGAAAAGAAAAAAGAAGAAGAAAGAAAAAAAAAAACAAAAAAGAAGAAGAAAACAAACACATTGCTCCTTGTGTCTTGCGAGAGAGAAAAAGAAAAAAAAAAAAAGAAAGAAAGAAGGAGAGAAGAAAAAATAAAGAAAAAAGAGAAACAAAGCTCCTTGTGTTTTGCAAGATGAGAGAGAGAGAGAGAGAGAGAAAAGAAAAGAAAGAAGAGAAGAGAAGAAAGAAAAAGAAAAGAAAAGAGAAGGGTTGCGTGTTGTGCTATGCGGAATAGAGGGACTAAAAGACTCATAAAATCAAAATCGGTATTTAAAGCGGTTATTGGCAACCGCAATCAGCCTACCAGTTGCATTTGGTAAAAACGGAATAACCGGGGACCCCGGACCCCAGTTACAGTTGCGGTTTATAGGAAATAACCGCAGCCACAATCGGTTATACACTCTTACTCTTTACCTAAGTAAGCATTTTATCTTCTCTATTTCCATGTTTCTTTATGGATCATTTTTATTTCAAACCATTTGACCTTGTCTCCCTCTAAATCTCTATTGTCTTTAAAGCATCTGAAACTTACACTCCCAAATGTACGTTTTCTTTTCTTTCTTTCGTTTTTTTTTTTGAAATTTGATTACTTTAGATTTGGGGCGGTTTATAGAAAAAGCCGGTTTAGAGCATTATCATTCTGGGAAATCTTTCTTCTCCTGCAGTTTCTTGGACCTCCCCTTTTGGGTAGCATCAAGAAAAAATTTGATGTGGCTGTGTGCCAAGATTCTTTGGACATACAAATTGATGCCTTTTATGTTTACACTTTGCTAGCTCAACAAATTGATGCCGCATTTTCTCCACTACAGAGTTTGTTTCTATCAAACTTTATGTTGCTGACAACCTCCCGCAAATATTCTAATTATGAATAGCTATGGAAAATCTTTGGTCTTTCTTGCCTTCTAGAAGCCGACCCAATGCGAGTGCATTTCACAAGGCTCTGAATATCTATTGGATTCTGGCATCGCCCTATCGTCATCGATGGATTGCTGTCCCGCTTTGTGATCTACATTAGGAATCATGGTGATTGTTTTCCTACTATTTGGAGGCATGTTAAATACTAGCCTTTTGTTTCTACTCGGTTTATCACTCGTCGCTCAAAACTCAACGTTCGTCCTTACCGTTGAGTTTGAGGGGGCATGTTAAAGATACAACTCACATCAGTAATGTCAAGCATCTCAATGAAGACATTGAAGCGCCATTCATAGTTGAAGATAATAATAATTAGATAGTTGAATATATCTCATAATAAATTGAATACAAAATGTTAGAAGATGTATGATTAGATTAAGGTGAATAGTACTCATAATTGTAGTAGAAGTTGTATGGTTGTATAATAGTTATAAATATCAATACAATGATCCCACAATATTCATGGAGAGAAATATGTAATTCTCAAATCTTACATGGTATCAAAGCCAAGTTATTTTGAAAACCCAAACTTATTTATGGCCCTTAATTAGCTCATTTTAGCTGATTGTTGACTTATTTTCGGCCCATAGTTGGCCCTATTTTCGGTCTATTGTTAGCCCTCATATTTTTGGCCCAAGTTGGCCATCATATTTGGCCTTGGTGTTTGTGGCGAGTTCTGATCGGGCCTTTGTGTTTTTTGACGAGATCCAACCGTCCCTTGATATTTTGCGACGAGATCCCCAAGTTGGCCCTCATATTTAGCCCATAGTTGGCCTTGGTGTTTGTGGCGAGATCCGACCGGGCCTTGGTGTTTTTTGGCGAGATCCGACCATCCCTTGGTATTTTGCAGCGAGATCCGACCATTCCATGATGCTTTATCTCAAGTAAAGATCATGTTTTTAACCTTCTTACCAAGTCGTTAGTATCCACAAGAATTGCTACACTTTGCTCAAACCTCAACGTTCGTGATCTACCGTTGGGTTTGCAGGGGCATATTGAAATAAGAGTTACAAAAATTCAAGAGAAAAGAGTTATAAGGACTCAATAGATAAGAGTTATAAGAACTCAAGATTTATAAGATAGTTTATGTAAATTAATTATTGTTGTTAATGTAGAAGTAGAAGAGACATGTAACGTTTAGAGTTTTTCTTTTTAAATAGAGTCATGTATATAATCAAACAATAAATGAAAGATGTAGCCAAGAAAAGGCTTTGACGCGTGGACGTAGGCTACAGGCCGAACCACCTTAATTTTGTGTATTTCTTTCATGCTTTTATCTCTTTATATTATTTTGTATTCTTATATGGTATCAAATTCGATACCAATATTTCTTGTAATTTAACACCACTTACCTTCTATAAGCTTTTATTGTCTTTCTCGAGACAAAAGACCCGATGACGAACAGCCAGTCTTGGAGCATTCAAGATGGCAATGCAGGCACCGCCAGACTGCCAAACCCGTAGCAATAGCCTCAACCAGCTCCTCATCAAAAGCCTCAACCAGCTACCCAGCGACAACCTCCGCTACCACCACAAGAACAACAATTCTTGGCACTGGAAGCCTAATTGACTAGATGTCAAAGACCATGAACCTTCTCCTTCAACAGGACTTTGAGCTAATGCGGCACCAGAATGCCGAACACCTTCATATAGTCATCCTGAACATCCTTTGGAGGACCACCAAGAGGCCAACGAAGAAGATCGTGAGAGCATGACAGGGAATCACACCAACAGAGCAAATTCAATCACTTAAAGAAATTTCTAGGAGATCATTTCAAACTCAAAGATCCTAGTATTCTGAAGTATTTTTTTGGGGTTGGAGTGGCCCGTTCAACAAAGGGAATTTTATATCACAAAGAAACTATCCACTTGAAATACTAGAAGACTTGGTTTTGTGGGTGCCAAGTCAGGAAAGTTACCCATGAAGTAGAATTTGATACTTAGTGATAGGAGTGAACAAGCAGGCAATTATTAATCGTATAATGACCGTTAATTGCATAACCACTTTGATGGGCAGTTGGAAAAAGCATAGTAATTGATGTTCTGTTATCAATCTGATCAATGTTATGCTTTACTAGAATCATTTGTAAATACACGAAAGACGCATTAGAAGCAAATTTGTTGTTTTGTTGAAAAAGCATAAGAAACTCCACTATAAAAAAGAAACAATACTGAAGCAATATTATAGAGATCTCTAATTTAAATATAAACATGGACAGTTAAATTGCAGATAATGATGTACCAACTAATAATACAAAAAGTTTAAACATAAACATGGACAATTAAATAGCGACCTCATAGTTTCCTAGACAGTCCAAGCATGCTCCAAAATTTTTAACCACTCAAATCTATGTTATTAACCCACAATTTTTAAACATTCACAAACCTATCTCTTGCATATACTTATTTTAGTACCCTTCTAAAAAAATATTGGGTTTTCCACAAGAAATTTCTATGAAGCTGAAAAATAAACTTCCACTTAAATATAAAAGGAAACCTTACTTGCTTGATTGCAGGCACTTCCTTATTCTCTGTTACTTCCACAACTTTATTAGGTTTTTGCACAATATCAGGTTCTTTGTTGTGTGACTGCATCAAGAGAAAGAAGCGGAGATTAGTTCTCGAGGAAGTAAGTAAATAAAATTGTGTATTTCTCATACGAACTTACTTCACATATTTTCTTATTGAACAAGTAAATATCAAGTTATTTTTGGAAAGCACAAACTCCATCAATGATTGCTGAAATAATCAACATCTTATTGCTAATTTCTTCCCATACTCTTTGCGATGCATCATTGTACTCATTTGACTAAAAGCAACAACCGATGGCATTAGAATATACTCAAAGAATCATAGTTATTGTTCTCGTTGCATCAATTAATGACAATTAAAAGCTTTACCCAGTCCACTTCTTTTTTCTATGTAGCTACAATAGCTTTGATCTCTTCTACGTCAACATTGGGCTTTTTGGTTTTAAACTGAGGAAAAAAAAAATTTAGAGAGAGAGAGAGAGCGAGAAATTCTAATTAGTCCAATTATGAAGACTTTTTTATTTGAATGTTTATTCCAACATATCTAATGCAGAAAACTGATTTAAAACTAAACAGTTTATGTTGAAGTTTGATATAACACACCCTTAGCTAACCTCTAACATAGTGACATACCTAATTATCATGTAGTCCATACCTTTTTATCAATGAGTTTCTCGAGAGCTTCAGGTTCATTCCCTTTGACAACATTTTGACTTTTTTATCGGGTTACAATTCCTAATTAATCAACGACATAAATTCTCCAATTTCATTATTTTCCAACAACTCATTGTTTAAGTCCTTAAAATCATTCAATATCCGATCAATGATAAAAATAAAAAATTAAAAAAAAACGTTAGTTACCAAAAACTCAATCTATCACTTGAATTGATTTTTTTTTTTTTTCATTTGATTTTAATAAATATTTTTACACTAATTTGATTTTATATAAAAATATAATATTTAATTAATATTAAAATTTAAGAAACATGCATGCCTCATTGAAACTTCTCGTGTAACGCCCCGGTTTCTATGCAATAGAACCGTAAGTAGAAACTTCTGGTTTCCACGTGACATTACTACCTCAGAGATCAGTCTCGCAGCGGATATTTTTTTTCTTTTAAAAACACTAGGGAACAACTAAATTACACAATAGAGCTGACTGAAATACCTCGTGCATTAAAAAAACGCTAGATGTTTTAATATTACAAACATGTGCATACTAGATGCACCAAATAAAGGATAGTTGCAGCATATGCCACAGACGGCATACAATTGCAACATCACGCTGTTTAGATATATTATAAACTATAATTAATAAAAACCAAAACATACAAAATACGAAGAGACATATATACAACAAAATGTTGTCTCTTCTGGGATATAGCACATCCCGACAAAGTAGTGCCTAATAGTCATCAAAGCTAACGAAGGGGTCTCCGCCTTCGTTACCTGCATCACAGTCTATGTAAACATGACATCATCACATTTACATAGGCAAACAAGTGAGTCTACTGCATCCCAATATAAACAGGTAATTGAATTATTGAACAAGCATATGACAGATATAATGAATGATTTTTCATGCATCGTTGCGAAGGCTTTGTTTAGTCTTAATGCATTATGAAATTACACTTCGCTCATAATGGGCCAACCCCGGATTAACGCACTATTACACCTCCCCTACTTAGCAGATTGTTGATTTGCACTGGAACCGACATTCCAGTCTCTGTTCTTATTACCAGGTTTAGGGACGAGGCTCTTGCCAATTGGATCAGCCATCTCCCCCGCCACATCACCAGTTGGGACAAGACCCCTTTTTTTTTTGTCCACTGGATCAGCCATCTCCCCCGCCACATGACCAGCTTAATGTCACATCATTACCATTTCAAAGAGTATGCATATGTATTGTATGAGCATTTCATAACACATGCATATGAATAAAGCAATACTGAATATAAAAGAAAGCAGCGTCAGCCCCAGTAAGTACATCCATACTTACCATTTTTCCTGCAGAATAATAGTAATCCACCACTGCCTAGCAATATGGATACACAAATAATATACATCAGTGACCAATCAATAATAATTGGTCAATCTTCAGGATCCTTGCTCTTAACCTTTATTATTATCCATCACTTTATTTTCATTACTTGATTTTATCCATACGTATACTCATATATATATACAAGTCATATTTGTGAGTATTCTCACATATTGTCCATAAACTTATTCAAAGCATTTAACTTATGAAATCCCACATAAGTGAAGACATGTCATAAGGATCCCGTTGACAATAATGTAAATCATCCAATATTGCACTCGAATACCCCACTGAAGTAAGGGCATAATTCGAGGTGAGTATTTAAACAAACAAAAGGTAATACTGCATAAACGTCCCCACTATTAGTAAGGGCTTATTATGAGTTATATGTACAGTATTGAAAGAATCTCTTATAGCCAATTTTCACTCAACTTCATGTTTATACCGCCGAAGGGAAAGACCACCATAACGTTTAGGCATGAGATTGAGTGTTATCCACTATAAGATTAAAAATAACAACCAACAAACAATATATAGGTTGATTTTAAACCTTTTTTATTTTCCTTTAAAACAAGCTCCGCTTGCTTCCATATTTTAGCCTTTTGAGCACTTTAGGATCCTTGAACTAAACCAATAATCAAACATACTTCAAACACATATTAGATACATCAAATATATGTTAGACAAATCAAATATCATCAAAGAATACTTAGCAAAACAGATTAGCATCAAAAATCCACAAAAATACTCAATAGAGGCCGAATGGGTGTAGGATGAGTTCTTGGTGTTTTCTCATGATTCCAAGCCCAAAGATCAATGGAAACATGATACAAAATGATTTTAGAACCCTCCTAAGTGATCACACACAGCCCATGCAAACAGGTTGTGAAAAACCACAAAAATTTCCCAACACCCCTCTATTGAGCCGGTTTTGAAGCTATTTGAGGAGGATGAAGCTTTCATACCTCAAATGGACTCCAAAATGACTTCTAAAGGTTGGGTTAGCTTCTGGACACCTCAAGAAAGGTTGTGTATAAGTTCTGGACAGTTTGGAGAAGAATTGCTCAAAAACCCCTTAGGTGCCGTGAGAGGGTGTGAGTGAGATGAATGAGAGATTTTTCTGTTTTTGGGTGCAAGGGCTGAGTGATTTCGGTGCTGGGGCTCATCTCATATTTATAGGAGAAGCCAAGGCTTCTAGATGGCCAGCATACACGTTCAAATCAGCCTAGGTCCATTGGAACATCATCCTTTCATGCAAGTTACCTAAAATGCCCTCAAAGTCAAGATAACCTTATGACTTTTTTGTCTTCTTGTGCTTTCTTTCCAGCAAACTCTCCCACTGCCAAGTGTCAATACCCTAGGCTCCCAAATCAGCCAAAAGCCGGCCCTACTCAGTGAATTTAACAGTTTAAAGCTAAATTCGATAGTTGGAGGTTTTAAGGCTCGATTTTTAGGCCATAAAGTTAACTGCCTCGGAATTGAATTCCGATTTCACCAAACCAAAGTAAAAACCATTTATATACTAAATAGAGGCCATTTATGATATAAAATCCAAATGGTGAAACTCCATTTTAGAAATAAGGCCTGGGTCAAAAGTGTCACGTAAGTGATGAATAGTCATCTTTATGCCTAAAAAGGTCAACGAATTGACTTTTATAAAAAATATACTATGTCGTAGAGGGTTTTGATACAAGCATAACGGGCTTCAGTTTGAGTAAAACTGAGTTCGTTTGACTTAGTTTTTGATATTTACAAGATTGGTCGTCAGAAAACGATCATTTTCTAAAGAGATTCTAAAGAGTTTTGACTAGAAATCTCTTAAACTTCATGAACGTCTCTAAAACCATTATCATAGCTAAATGATAATGTCTCCTCAACATATATCATTTAGTTTAATAATATGTTTAAGAGATTTGAATTCCTCGGGCGTCACATCTCGCCTTAAACCTCAAAATGAATCGAGCTGGCCCTGCGTGACTTAATTAACATATATATTTTATATTTTCGACAATTGAAATTGATCCATTAATAACAACAAACGAAAAGAAAACTACAATCTTTTCCTTTAAGACCAAGGAGTTTGAACTAGTATTTTAGAATGCTGCATGCATGCATGCTTGTAAATGATCATGGAAGAGCTACATGAGGTGAGTTCCACGGAAAGCATAAATCATAATGTTTGGTTTTGTAGTTGAATTGGCATGCACCATCAGGTCTAATGTTCCACAAGCAATCACTACACAGAGGATGATCTCTCTTATATTTAAATAAATACATATATATATTTTGTATTGTCCAATCCTTTCATACCTAATTATCATGTAGTCGATCCATACCTAATTATCATGTAGTCCATACCTTTTTATCAAAACTGTATCCTGAAAATAAAAAATGACAAATGCAAAATATAAACAAGACATTTCATACACGTTTTTGCAAACGCACATAAAGAAAAGGCAAAGGAATAATCTCGCCAAGTCACCCATTAACAAATTGTACGATGAATGAAAGCCCCGATCAAATTTAGTAACCTGTTATTGATAAAGCAGGCTAAACACATTGGGAAAGAATTCTGAAATTCAAGAAGCCCAACCTCCAGCCTATATTTTTGTGAGCTTTTAGTGGTTCCCACGAACATGAAAAGGATATTGAATTTAACAAATTTCTGCTTCACTTTAAAACTTGTGGATATGGATCGGGTATCATATAGTTGTAAGGTCTCAGATCCCATAATTTTCAAGATATTTGACATGGGGACATAGCTATATGAGTAATGCTACATATATTCACATTTCTTCACACTCACTTTTCTACACCCTTAGATGGCTTTTAAAACTATCATTAGATTTGTTATGAATTTTTATTGAATTTTAATCTAATGGTAAGGAAGTGGGTGTGGAAAAATTGGTGTGTAGAAGTGAGAGTATGTGTACTATTGCTCTAGCTATATATGTGTCTCAAGTTCGCTACTGAACATCAATTATTCTATGTTTGAGTTTTGCTTGGGCATATACAAAAATCATAGCCCGAAAAACGAATATAGAACTAACAAGTGTAAATGAATTTTTTGAAAACAATAATTCATAACACCCTCATTATATGCACAATTTTGACGTCAATATAGTTGCATTATTTCAGTAGTATTCAAAGGAGCATTGGACACAAGTGGACTCAAGTGTTGCTGTTAGATCTCACAAACACTTATTTTGGTTGCATGGCATCAAGTTCATAAGTCCCCACACTTGAAAGGCTTTTCCCACACTGAAAAGCTTATGTTTTTTCTTTTTTCTTTATTGTTTTAACTCAAAACAATAGATTTTATCTTATAAATTGGCATAAAATTTTATGAAAAATGCTTGTATCACAACTTTTATTACAATTTTTTTATAAACTGGCGTGACGGGATAGCTCAGTGGCGGAGCTAAAAATTAACTATTGTAGGGCCAAATTAAAAATATGATAAACACAATTTAAAATAGAAATGAATATTCTTCAGCTTCAACTCTTAGGCCTCGTTTGATTTGCGAAATGACTATTCCATTAGGAAAAGGAATAGCTATTCCTTGGAATAGAAGAAGGTGGAATGAAATAGTTATTCATATTCCTTAGTTTGGTTGTAACAATAGAATAGAACACTGAATAGATATTCTTTTATTTGGTATAGTGAAATATGCTGGTCAATAGAATCATATTGTAATCAAATTTCTTAAAATACACTTATAATACAAATATAATTTAAAGACGTTTTCTTCTTTATTTTTTAAACAAAAACCGTTATACTATAACTTTTTTTTAAAAAAAAAAAAATTGTCAAGTTTTTTTTTAAAAAAAGTTCGTAGTTTTTTTGTTTTTTTTTTTTTTTTAAATTGTCAAGTTTTTTTTTTTTGTAAAAAAGAAAAAAAATCATATCAACAAAAATCATATTCACCATCAATTTTATTTTATTTTATTTAAAAAAAAAAAAAAAAGCACATCACCAAATGGTTTCATATACTAAAAAAAAAAAAAAATTGATGTTGGAGTGCGAGGGGCTTTTATGAGAAGATGCTGCAATAATTCTATTCCTGTAGGAAAGGAATAGGTATTCCTCTCATTTTTAAAAGGAATACGTATTCCTCTTCGTAAGGGAATAAGTATTCCTATGGGAATAACTATTCCTATGAATAGGCTCTTACCAAATAAATGAATGAATTCTATAGGAATAGTCATTCCATTCCAAGACTTATTCCGCAAACCAAACGAGGCCTTAGTGTTCTACAACTAGAGTTTTAGAAATATGTTCTTTAGCTTTAACTCTTAGAGATTTAAGAGGACCCTATTTGAGAGTTGAAGTTTTGTCATTACAATTCAATAGTGTATTACTTTTTGGATTGTCAACTTCTTTTATTTTGAGTTGATAGTTTTTATTTCGACGTTATTCATGAATTTAAATTTATAAAGTTAAATTGCATTTCTATAAGAGACAACCAAATTGATAAACAACAAATAAACAATCATAGAATAAAAACTAACAT
The DNA here is from genome assembly GCA_900184695.1 of Betula pendula. Classification (NCBI taxonomy): domain Eukaryota; kingdom Viridiplantae; phylum Streptophyta; class Magnoliopsida; order Fagales; family Betulaceae; genus Betula; species Betula pendula. The sequence continues at coordinate 77,708 of FXXK01001892.1, forward strand.
ATATATATATATAGTCTAAATAGAAATAACAACGATATCTTGCTTTGATTATGAACATTTCAACTTTTTTCTTTTCACGTATATCTCTAAAAAATTTTTACAAACTAATTTTATATGAATTATAATATTCTCTAAGTAGCAAATAGTGCCTTTTTTTTTTTTTCTAATCAAATGAGGAAAGGGTTACAAGGGAAGTAGCAAATAGTGCTTGATGCAATCAAAACAATATATTGTTTTTGCCTTGTCTATTCACTAGAGAAAAGAAAATGGTTAATAAATAGTTTAATAAAAGGCTTAAGAGTGATTAAAAATATTCTCAAAAGACCAAACGAGCCTTTTTTTTTTTTTAATTATTATTATTATTATTTTTTAAAAAATGATAAGTTTATAAGTGCCATTTTAAAATTTTCTTTTATAAGTAATTTTTTTTAAAAGGTTTGTGGGGGCCACAACCTCCGCTAGCCTTAATGTGGCTTCACCACTCGGAGAGCTATTCATATGAGTGTCACATGGTACAATATAAATATGAGTGAAAAATTAAGAAACAAAAATTGAAAAACTAGTTGCTTAATTTTTTTTCACTCATATTGTACCACGTGCCGCTTATATAAACTCTCACGTCACTTTGTAAGACACTTATAACGATACAATAGATAGAACTTTAGAGAAAACAAATTCGTACCATTAAATTACAGATTTACGAAGTTATTGATCTCAAAATACTTGGAAAGGAAATAAAAATAGTGCAATTTATAGAAAGACATGGATGAGTAGTCAGTCAGTACATACATATCTTTGTGATTATTTATTCCGTACAAAACGCTGGGTTCAAAAAGGGTAATAGAGTTACCATTGAAGGAGGTTCACGAAAGAATGCTCAAAGAATGAAACCAAAGAGAAGGAAGTCCAATATGTGACCAACTTCTGAGTTTCCGAAAGAATGCACATTTGTTTTTTTCTTCTTCTTTTTTCGTTTCTGCAACTTGTGGCAAGATGAGCAGCAGTTTAGCCCTTCAATTCATTTTATTTTTAATTTTTTTTATTTTTATTTCAGCTCTTGCATTTGCTGACATTTTGAAAGACAAAGTTTGGTTTCCAATTTTTTGTTTTTCAAGCCTCACGCTCGGCACTCCTTTCTTTTTTTTTTTTTTTTTCTTTTTTTTCTCTTTCGGACTGTAGCTCCCAAAGCCTCAGAACTAACTTTGTTGTTGTTGTTGTTTTTTTTCTTAACTTGAAATCACGTTCAGCACCTTGAACAAAGTTGACAAGCCATCAACTTATAAGATTTGAATAGAAAAAAAAAAAAAACTTATAAGACAATTTGTCTTATTAGTTGACAAGTCAACTTTTATTTTCTTTCTTTCTTCATTTTTTTTTTTTTTGTCAATTATACCGATTCCTACAACAACAATTTCTTTTTTTTTTTTTTACTTACATTAGTATATCATTTATGATGTGAACCCCGTCAAGAATAACGAGACCCAACAACGAAAGGGAACCAAAGATCGTTCTATGGACAGATTTGAATGGAAGACCTCGACCCGTTGTTTATGATAAACAAGAACCTCGGTATAATGAAGACGCCACAAACGGTAGTGGAAACTCCGTTTGATAAGTCGAGATGAACGCCACGGGAAATCCCGATAAGTTCGAGTAGTTCTTCAAAGAACCAAAGAGAATAAACCTCACAAATTTTATGAATAATCAATGTCTGCGTTTTCCATTGCTTATGCACCTATTTAAAGGGCTGAACATTACAAGAAAAAAAAACCTTAACATAGAAAACCTAATTAAAGCAAAAAATGGTTAAGGAAAGAAATCCTTACATTGCTAAACACACAATCCTTGCCTTGCTAAACACACAAGACATATAAGGCAATAAAGGCTGGACGCCTAAAGTCATATAGAAAGAAAATAAAAGACAACATAAAAAGAAAGAAAGTGGCGCCTAGAATAGCTACGCAATCAAATCCTTCTAGAATAGACTCAAAATATTTCTTGCCAATTCTTAGCCTTGACCGGATCCTTCTAGAACTTGAATCAGGGTGACGATTCTTTGTTGCCCACGTGGATCATGCTCAATGGGCCTCCACGAATTTGCTTGAGCCCATAACTCTTGAATGAGTCCGTTGAGTACATCCTTGAACTTCTTTGCTCGTGCTCTCGTAACCGGCCCAATTGGTACTTGAATGAGATCCTTCGAAGCGGTGCCTTGATCTCCATCAATTTAAGCTCAAGAATCATAATTAAATAATATTTCAAATTTAACTATAAAATGTAAGAATTAGTGCAAAATAAAGTATGATAATGCTTATTTTAATTAAAAAAAAAAATTGCACATTTAAGCAATTGGATCCGACTTCTGTTTTAGAGTTTAAAACTATAGCATAAATGCTGTTAATTTAATAAAAGACTAAAATTAATTTTTGTTTCTTTTAACGGCTTAGAATTTTTTGGGTTCTTTTTATCCCAAACGTCACTGTTTTTAAAACTCAAAATTGTCTTAAACAAACATTTGAGCAATTTTTTTTTTTTTCACAACGTTTATGGGTATTGGGGAACATCTCTTCACAAAACAAAAAAGGATTTAGCTTTAAACCCCTTTCCCTTTGGACACGCACTAATTAAAACATACAAAGATCGAAAAAACACAGAAAAAAGCAAAGACCTAGAAAGCTAGCAATCCCCATCCATGGCCATGGTGTCCTTCTCTTCTACGAAAGCCATCTTCTCTTCTCCCATGATCGCCTCCTCTTCTTCTTCACAAAAATCACCCTCTCTTCTCTCATTCCTCCACAACGCCACCACCTCCACACCAATCTCCTTTAAACTTTCACGTTCCTGTTCTACTTCCTGTTGCCACCTGGTCGTCAACAATGTCCTCAAAACAGTAACCACAAGACCCGAAACCTTGGCCTTCAACCACCCCGGCTGATCTCAACTACCCAAGACCCACCATCTTGGTCTCGAAGAAGCTCATCTTCATGCTCTTTCAGTTTGTAGCAGTTGGTCCAGGAGAGGAGCTAGAGGAGAAGTTCTCTTCGTGGAACTCATCTCTGCAAGAGATGACCGAAGTGAAGGCTTGCTGAGAGACAACCTTAGAATTCGTGCAGATGGAGTCCAGCTATGCAGATAGTGGAATCTAGCTGGGTGATGCTAGAAGGTTCTAGAAGCTTTTTATATCTTTAAGTGTAGTCTGCATTTTAGCTTAAGGGGTTGTGTTTTGCGCCTTATGCGTTTTCAATAGAATAAAGTAGTTGAGGGAGAAGGCCTAGAAGATTCTCTAAGCTACGATTATAACCGAATGAGAAATGGTTATAGCAATAAGCTAATAGAGAGGGGTATAATATTGTAATCAAGGGAAGGAGAGGGCATTCACTATCTATCAGACTATTCTGTGGAGGAGGAGTCCTCAAACACTCATTGGAGGCCTTGGCACCTCAAATGCCAATTTCATTCCTTATTTCCTTCAATTTACATTTAGTTCATCCACCAAAAATTCATACAAATCAATAGCAATATAATAAACTTGTTACAAGTGGTATCAAAGCCCACGATCTCTACTTCATGAGAACAAGGTCCATGATGTCTAACGATACAAGATTTGCAGAGCTTTCCAATGGCATGGCCAAGATGCAGGTTGATCTGGAAAAATCACTCAAGCAATCAGTTAGTAGAATAGAGCCACAAGAAGCTATTCAATCAAGTCAAGATGTAGTCATTCAGAAGATGCAATAGCTATTTGCTACTCACCACAAGAACATGGGCAACCCGCCCATTACAAATCCTCCAGATGGTTTTCATGACAGCAACCGAGAGGATGGTCTTCATGGCCACCATTTCAGTGGCTTTGGTTCTTCCAACCAAGAAGACAATCCATCCAGTGATAGCTTCCACACCAAGTCCATCCGACTGGAATTTCCTAAGTTTGATGGAGCTGAACCTATGGAGTGGAGTTATCGAGCCAATCAGTTTTTGAGCACTACAACACCCCACATCTCCAACACCTTGCTATTGCTTCCTTCCATATGGAAGGTAAGACCCTTATTTGGTTTCAAGAGATGAGTGTTAATAAGTGTTTTCCTAATTGGGAAGAGTTTCTTAAGGCTTTACAGATTAGATTTGGTCAAGGGTCTTATGATGACCTTATGGAAGCCTTGGCTAAGCTCAAGCATGTTGGCTCAGTGGAGAAATATAAAACTCTATTTGAAACCTTAGCCCACCATGTGTATGGATTATCTGAATTGCATAAGTTGAGTTGTTTTCTAGGGGGATTAAAAGATGGGATTCGCCTCCCTGTTAGGATGTTCAATCCTAAAACCTTAATTGATGCCTACTCATTAGCAAAGATCCAAGAAGAATATATGCTTAGTAGTCGCAAAGCTCTTAAGCCTATGTGGAATTCCAGTAGTTATTCAAATTTTAGCAGTGGTGCAAACTCGGCTGCTATAAGGGGAGTATCTAAGAGTAATGGCCCTTTTGGGAGCAGATCTACTGTGTTTAACCACACTAGAAAGCCAAATCCTCCAGCTCCTCTAGCACTTCTATCTAAACCTAACAATCTGAGGAGCAATCGAGCTATGGTGCCAATTCAGAAGGTTTCTCCTTCATAAATGTATGAAAGAAGGAAAAGGGGGTTGTGTTACAGCTGCGATTCTAAATGGCACCAAGGCCATGTGTGTGCATCCCCTAAGCTTTTCCTCATTGAAGAGATAGAGGAAGATGAGGTTCAACCCACTGGCCCACCCCCTGAACCAGATCCAGGGGATTTTTTCTTGGAAGAATTTAAAGAAATATCCCTTAATGCCATTACTAGAACACCAACTCCTAAAACTACGAGGATAATAGGCATTCTGATGACCAGAAGGTGGTTATTCTCATTGATCCAGGGAGTACCCATAACTTCTTGGATGTGACTATGGCACGCAGGTTGGGTATTCAACCAGGAGGGCATGACACTATCAAGGTCAAAGTGGCCAATGGTCAAGTAATCACTAGCCCAAGTTTGAGTCATGGGAATAAGGTCACATTGCAAGGTCATTCATTTACAATGGCTCTTTATCTCCTACCATTGGCTGAATGTGACTTGGTATTAGGTATTCATTGGCTTCATACCTTGGGTCCTATACTATGGGATTTTATTCAGTTGACTATGGCATTTTCCTATGAGGGTCAGAGGTATTTCTTGCAAGGCCTGATCTCCTCAACTAGCCTTGACCTAGCTGTTGGGGACACAGTTAAATTACCTCACAGTGAACGAAAGGATTTCCTCCTCCAGTGAATCACTACTACTCCAGGGTCCTTACCTCATCAAACCTGCTCCTATTGGGACAAAATTCCTTAGAGTTGCCACATTCATCCCCTTGGCAGGGATTCTACACTTTTTGCTGATGTGTTTGGTGACCCAAAATGCCTCCCTCTAGTCAGAACTCATGATCATGCCATTCCCCTTTAAGAGGGGGCTCAACCAGTCTTAGTGAGACCATACCGCTACCCTTTCTACTAGAAAGAGGGGATTGAGCAGATTGTTCGTGACTTGTTAGCAGCAAGGGTGATCCAAAACAACACCAGCCCTTTCTCTTCCCCAGACTTGCTGGTCCGAAAAGCATATGGCAGCTGGCGCATGTGCGTGGATTACCATGCGCTAAACCAGGTAACCATTAAGGGCAAGTTCCCAAGTCTTGTAGTAGATGAACTATTGGATGAGTTATGGGGATCTAAATTTTTTTCTAAATTAATTGGATTTACGATCTGGTTATCACCAGATCCGGGTAGTCAAATTTGACATTCCTAAAACGGCGTTTCGCACTCACGAAGGGCATTACGAGTTTTTGGTTATGCCCTTTGGGCTAACTAATGCCCCTTCTTCCTTCTAAAGCCTCATGAACCATATCTTTAAACCCTATTTGAGAAAATTCATCCTTGTTTTTTTTTTTTTTATGACATTCTCATTTTTAGTAAGGATTTGGAGTCTCACAAAAAGCATCTAGAGGTCACTTTGGGGGTTCTGAAATTCAAGCCATGGTTGATTGGCCTTTTCCCAAGACCCTGAAATCTCTTAGGGTTTTTTAGGGTTAATGGGCTACTATCATAAGTTTATCAAAGGCTATAGTATCATTGCAGTAGCCCTAACAGCTATGCTCAGAAAAAATTCGTTTTGCTGGGGTGATTCAACCATTGAGGCATTCCAACAACTCAAGGTAGCAGTCACACAAGCCCCTGTTTTGTCATTTCCTGATTTTTCCCAGCACTTCATCATTGAGTGCGACGCTAGTGGTCTGGGCATTGGGGTTGTCCTAATGAGAAACGTCTCATAGCTTATCTAAGTAAGGCTCTCAAAGGGAAAGCCCTGCATATGTCAACATATGAAAATGAACTTTTTGCCTTAGTGACTGCAATTTAAAAGTGGCGGCCCTATTTATTGGGACAGGCCTTTGTGGTGAGAACTGACTAGCAGAGTCTCAAGTTTCTCTTAGAGCAGCAAGTTGGTACGCCCCTCCAGCAGAAGTGGATAACCAAGTTGTTAGGCTATGACTTCCAGGTTGAATACAAAAAGGGGGTGGACAATAGGGTGGCCGATCCCTGTCTAGAATAGAAGATTTCTCTTCTGAGGTCGCTATATCTTTCTTATTCTATCCCTACGGCCAGCTGGTTCACTTATTTAAAAGCACAATATGCCATGTATGCACTTTTGTAGGGAGTCTTTTAGAAGTGGCACAAGGGTGAACTAGACCCTCACAAATATTCTCTTTGGGATGGAATCATTTTTTACAAAAACAAGATCCATGTTGGGGACTGCCCTACTCTCAGAGATCAAATTTTACATTATGTGAACAGTGACCCCTCCGCAGAACACTCTGGCTATGAGAAAACCTTACAAAGGGCTAAGCGTGACTTCTACTGGAAGGGTATGCGCAAGGATTTAAAACAGTTCATTCGTGAGTGTGATCTGCCAACAGAGCAAATATGAGAACACTTCTCTGGCAGGCCTACTTCAACCCCTTCCCATTCCTGCTAGAATCTGGTATGATATAACTTTGGACTTCATCGAAGGTTTACCACCTTTTCAGAACCACTCCGTCATTTTGGTAGTGGTGGACAGGCTATCCAAGTATAGGCACTTTATTTCACTAAGCCACCCTTATACAACAGCTAAGGTGGCTCAATTGTTTATCTCCAACGTCCTCAAACTACATGGAATGCCTACTTCCATCATCTCAGATCGAGACTCAGTTTTTACAAGTGCTTTTTGGAAGGAGCTCTTCCGTTTGCAGGGCACAACTTTAAAGTTTAGCACCAGTTACCACCCTCAAACAGATGGACAAACTGAGCGAGTGAACAAGTGTGTGGAGAACTATCTACGGTGTTTGTACAGGACAGACCTAGACCAATGACTTCGTGGCTTCCCTGGGCTTAATTTTGGTGTAACACTACATGGCAGGCCTAAATAAAAATGAGCCATTTCGAGGCAATCTACGGCTTACCTTCTCCTCGCTTGCTAACTTACATTCCAGGAACCACTAAGGTTGATGCAGTTGATGAAGTCCTCCGCAGTCGCAAGCAGATTTTGATCCTCCTTCAACATAACTTAAGACTTCAACCATACTGACAACTCTCCATCGCCAATCGCCAGAATTTGAAATTGGCCCTTCGGTTTTATGGGCCATTCACGGTGGTTTGACAGGTTAGGGTGGTGGCGTATGAGCTTGATCTTCCACCTGAGGCTTGGATCCATCCGATCTTCCACGTGTCCCAGCTCAAACTCAAGGTGAGCACGAACATCTCCCCCTTGCCGAGACTCCCTCCGGTCAACATGCACAACATCCTCCAACCGGAGCCCCAGGAGGTGTTGAATCGTTGCTCGCGGAAGTTGCAAAGCTGCTTTGTTACTGTTCTCTTGATCCATTAGGAAGGGCAGACAGCTAACGATGCCACATGGGAAGAATTTTACTCCTTGAAACAAGCCTACCCACACCTTGTAGGCAAGGTGTTTTAATGGGGAGGGTATTGTATAAGTCGGTCCAGGAGAGGAGCTAGAGGAGAAGCTCTCTCCATGGAACTCATCTCTACAAGAGACGACCGAAGTGAAGGCTTGCTCAGAGACAACCTTAGAATTAGTGCAGATGGAGTCCAGTTATACAGATAGTGGAATCCAACTGGATGATGCTAGAATATTCTAGAAGCTTTTTATATCTTTAAGTGTAGTATGTGTTTTAGCTTAAGGGGTTGTGTTTTAGGCCCTATATGTTTTACATTTGGGTTGTATGCGTTTTCAATAGAATAAAGTAGTTGGGGGAGAAGGCTTAGAAGATTCTCTAAGCTACGGTTATAACCAAATGAGAAATGGTTATAGCAGCAAGCTAATAGAGAGGGGTATAATATTGTAATAAAGGGAAGGAGAGGGCATTCACTATCTATTAGACTATTATGTGGAGGAGTCCTCGAACACTCATTGGAGGCCTTAGCACCTCGAATGCCAATTTCATTTGAATATAAATTTCATTCCTCATTTCCTTCAATTTACATTTAGTTTATCCACTAATGTGGATTTTACGGATCAATGATAAATTTATACCACTCGCAATAGGACGAATCCTTATAGGATAGGGCTATGTGGAGGGTGTCGAACCTCAAGGACTGTTTGTTGGTCGGATGCTTATTAAGTGTCCAGAATATACTCTAATCTAATTCAGAAAACGATTTTTGGTTGGTTTTGATTTGAAAGCTAAATTAAGCATAAACAATTAATGAAATAAAAGAGAAGAAACATAGGGAAATGATTTCACCACAAACCTCATACCAATGGCAGATTATATTCCTATGGGATTCTTACTATATGTGTGATATGATGCGCATAATAGGTGTCAACCATATGATGACATCGACAAGAAAGTACTTTAGTTAAAAGGTGATGATAACCCATCTTCGGTTAGCACGGATCGTCCACCTAAACTCTAGTTGTGGTACGATCCGTCTTCCCTAGGTATGGCCTATAAAACCTTCTAATGAGCATACACATTATCAAGAAATGAGTATAACCCATCTTCGGTTGGCATGATCCGTCTACCTACGTTACACTAATCTAAGATGTAGTACGGATCATCTTCCCTAAGCATGGCCTATCTAACCTCTTGATTTTATGTCAAAACATATCATTGCACAGCTATCATTCCTATAATCACAGAAAATAAGAATGTCAATTTCATTCAAGACTAAGAAACCTCTTATAGACAAGATGGAGTTTTTGTAAAAAATGAGTATAAACATTGAATCAATTACAATTGTTTGCAAACCTCTAAGCTAAGCAATCATCAAACATATACTAAAAATCCCAAAATGATTACAATCAAACCATGGACTTGGAAAGGGCTACATCAAACCCTATGAAAAAGAATTTAGCTACTCATGGAGGATATGAAACTCTCTATTGCATTAGAGAAATCCATTCCTTAAGTGTTATGAGCTGCTGGCCAAAATTCCCCAGAACCAAGAACCCTAATTCGTGCTTGCTACTCAGAAATTCGACCCTTTGGATGAGAGGTTCAGCTCCTATTTGAATCCTTCATGCAATCCCCAAAAATCACAATCCAATCCCTTAGTTTAAGGGATTGAGTCTCCCCCAATCCTTCATTGCGAGGATATGGAGTCAAAACCACCATTTGAGGGATCTCAGAGGTGAATCCGTGCTTGACCCAATCTTTAGGAACATTTTCCTCCCCAAATCAAGTGCAGATCTCAAATTGGATTCTGGTGCGACCGAGTTCGCTCGAGCCATTTTAGTACTTCGCTCGAGCTATGTTGAGTGCTTCCACGCTCGAGCTAAATGATGACTTANAACATGACAAAATGTTATATTACAAAATAACTAAGGTTTAACAAATGCGAGTTAAGGGGCTTGAATGCATAACATTCAAGGCTTATCACACCCCCAAACTTACATTTTGCTGACGTCCTAGCAAAACAAAGCGGAAAATAAAATAAACAAAATTAAAAACAACTATTCTACCTCCTTTGTCGTAGGAAACACGGTTGCATTTGGCATATGCAACAAGCCTTTTAAACCCCTAGGCATCCCTAGTGGACGAGTGAAGTCTCGTGAGGGTTTAACAGAAATGTTACCCACAAACATCATGTAGAATCATGTTTTTCAAAAGAAATGAGTGTCACAAAAACAATGATTATCATTCATGAGCAAGCTTAAAAAGATAAACCCCATCTCCAATATTTCCTAAGATTTCCAAAGTCCACTTACTTACCAATGACTGATGGAGGCATCACAAGTTCAACTTTGTCTAAAGTGAACTAACACATAAGTATAAGGCTTCCAATTAATTCCAGTGTGAATGATTCAATACATCAAAAGTCACTAAGATCTTCATCAGATAGAACAACCAAGGCATAGGCACAAGTTCTTTTTTTCTTTCTTTCTTTTTCTTCTTGCTTTTAAACAGGCTGTGCAATGTTAGCTTCCTTAAGCTTTCTAATTGACCCATGTATCAAGTGTTAAGCCAATGACTCCCAAACCAAATGGTTTTAGGGCACTAAGTGTGAAAACCCTTCAGGCTTAATAACTCGAGTCAACAAGGCTACGAAACTAACTAGCCAGATAATCTTTTTCTTTTTGTGTGCAGCTGTGCAATGCCTAGCTCCCTTAAGATCCTTAATTGACCAATGTATCGAGTGTTAGGCCAATGACTCCCAAACCAGATGGATTTAGGGCATTAGATGTAAAACATCCCTAAGGGCTTACTAACTCCAGTCAAAAAGGCTACGAAGCCAGACTAGCCACATCAATTATATTTTCCATTTTTTTTTTCAAATACCTTGCCAAGGTTGTTCATCCAACAAATCACCCAATTCCTCTCAAAACATTGAAAACACACACAATTGGTCCGCATATCATACCTCACAAACTATGTGCTAATGTGCTCGTGACAAATCAAATTAACACAGTGATACCTCATAAGTCAAAGATACGAAATGAGACTCTAGATTCCTACCATATGATCATGTGTTCACAATTTTAAACTTGCCAATGAAATGCAAATCACCATTAAAGTTCAACACAATTCTTAGGAATAACATGATAATGTGTCAAAAAGTTTTTCCCTTACCCCAAACTTAAATCACACATTGTCCCCAATGTGTAAACAGAGATACAAAACCGAGGAAAGGAAAAACCTGAGTCGGACTAGATGTGGCGTGTAGCATACCCCCAAACCTCGAAGGAAAGAACACCTGTCCTGAGAAAACAAAACAAAACTAAACAACAAGTGAACAATGCAAAGCTCAAAACAAATAGAGAGTTTTTTTTTTTTTTTTTTTTTTAAAAGATTTACAAATACAACTACAAAAGATACCATCAAGTGTCACCACCAGGGTATTCGACATACTCAGGACCCTCTAAAACATACACAAATATGAGTCAGAAACGCCTCTAAAGGGTCCTTAGCCAAGATGCAAGGAAGTGAGTCCTCCACGATTTCATCAATCATGTCTAAAACGAAGCACTCATCATCCCCCTGCGGTTGCTGAATGGCCTTGAACACATTAAGCCTTGCATTCATATTCCCAAATGTAATGTTCATTACCCCCGTCCTACAATTAATGCATGCGTTAGCCGTAGCTAAGAAAGGACGTCCGAGGATAAAAGGAATGGATTTTCTGGGATCGGGGACAGGTTCTGTATCTAGAACTAAGAAATCCACTGGAAAGTAGAACTTGTCCACCTTTATGATAACATCCTCAACAATGCCACGTGGTCGCCTGATAGATCGATCAGCAAGTTGCAAGGCAACCAATGTGGGTTTTAATTCTCCTAAGCCCAACTGTAAATACACGGAGTAAGGTAGCAAGTTGACACTTTCTCCTAAGTCTAATAGGGCTTTCTCTACCTTATGTGCTCCGATGATACATGAAATTGTGGGGGCACCAGGATCTTTATATTTTGGAGGAATGTTATGTTGGAGAATGGAGCTTACCTGCTCCGTGAGAATGACTTTCTTAGGGACATGGCTCTTGATCTTGCGCTTCTGAGTGCACAAGTCCTTAAGAAATTTTGCATATGAGGGGATTTGTCTAATAGCATCCAGGAGAAGGATATTAATTTTTACTTGTTTGAAGACCTCCATCATGTCTTGGATCTTCTCTCCATGTTTACCTAACTGCGAAGACTCTCTGAGATGTTCAGGAAATGGGGCTCTAGGCTCATAAGCTGTCTCAAGATTGGGGGTGACTGAATCTGGGACTCTAATGCTCGCTCCCAGGCCTTTTGATAGGTTTGGATTTGTGGGGAGCTCATTTTCGACTGCATTCTCCTCGCTAACCTATTGTCAATTGTCCTCCCACTCCGTAGAGTGGTGACAGCTTGGGCTTGCTCATGAGTGGTGCTGCATGTTGCACCATTAGTGTATGCAAACTGTCCCTTGGGGTTGGTCACTAGTTGACTTTGAAGTTTACCCTCTCTTCTTTGATTAAGTGTATTGGCTATTTGCCCAACTTGGGCTTCTAGCTTCGCAATTGATTGAGAGTGAGAGTTAAGCAATTGAGTGTTTGCCTCAATATCGCTTAGAGCGGACAGCACCTTATCCTCAAAGGCAGAGTTCCTATGAGGAGGTGGAGCTGACTGGTACTGGTGTTGGGGAGGTCGGTAATTGGATGAAAAATTGTTGGAATGCTGATAGGTCTGATTGTGCATTCCATAAGACTGTGGAGCAGAATTTCCAATACCTTGGACTCTCCCCGAGGAGTTAGAATTATCTCTCCATCCAGGGTTGTAAGAATTGGAGTATTGATCATTCCCTGGTCTGGAGAAGGCCGCGTTCACTTGCTCGTTAGTCATGTCAGAAAATTGTCCAACTATGGGACAATCTCTTGCATTATGCATCGGGCTTGAGCAAAATGAGCATGGCTCATGTGGGGCAGATGTGTGAGAAGTAGTTGGAGCAAAACCAGCTGCCATGAGTTGGTCTAATTTCCTTGATAATGCATCCACCTTGGTGGTTACATCTAAAGGACATTCAAAAAGACCTTCGGTTCTTTGAGCTTTTGGAGCAGGTGCTCGACAATTAGATGATGCATGATGTAAAGAGTTTTCGCCTAAATTTTCAAAAAGGGTCCATGCATCATTCTCACTTTTCATCATGAAAGTACCTCCACATGAGGCATCAACCATTTGTCTAGGTGGCTCAGTCAAGCCATCATAGAAACATTGAACAAGCTGCCACTTCGGGACAGCATGGTGTGGACACTTTCGCAAAAGGTCCTTCATCCTTTCCCATGTTTCAAAGAAAGGTTCTCCCTCAGATTGCGAAAAACCAGTGATGGCTTTCCGAATTTGATTGGTTTTCCCCATAGGGAAGTACTTCTTAAGGAATGCTTGCTGGATTTGTGCCCAAGAAGTAATGGAGTTTGGTTCCAAGGAGTTCAACCAATACTTGGCCTTATCCTTGAGGGAGAATGGAAAAAGACGCATTTTTAAAGCATCCTCGGAAAAGTTCTGCAACTTAATGGTAGTGCAGATTTCCAAGAATTCGTCGAGGTGCTTATATGGGTCTTCATTACTAAGTCCATAGAATGATGAGAGCATTTGAATGATGCTGGACTTGAGTTCATAATGAGCTGCCGTGACGTTCGGCAGCTGAAGGCATGAGGGTGAAGTGTAAGTTGAGGGAACATAATGATCCCTCAACAGAACAGCTCTTGGTTCCTCTTCAGCCATTGGTTCAGTCCGCTCTCTTAGATTCGAGTCCCTTTCGGTTCTACGATTTCTAAGAGTGCGTTCTCAGTCTAGGTCGCAATTCAAAAGTGGTAATGATAAAGACCGACGACCATGCATACGCTACTGGCTAACAGTAACAATGTGTACAGAGGATATATACAAATGAAAAAAGAAAAACAAAATTTTAGAAGTTACTGTTTCTGCAATGCAGTAGCTCCTGTGCTGCTGTCTGAGGGAAAGTCGCTCGAGCCAAGTGGTATTTTCGCTCGAGCCAACAACTTCGCTCGAGCCAATTATGCAGAACCTGAAACAGACAGCACTGCAAACAAAAAATCAGATTATGCACAAGATGCTTTATAAACAGAATATGTACGGAATTAAAGTAGATTCAATCCCAAATACTTAATAAACAACCGTTAAACAGTCCTCGGCAACGGCGCCAAAAATTGATGTGGATTTTACGGATCAATAATAAATTTATACCACTCGTAATAGGACGAATCCTTATAGGATAGGGCTATGTGGAGGGTGTCGAACCTCAAGGACTGTGATGCCCAAGAAAATAATTAAAGAATTTATTACTAAGCAATCGAAATTAATGGAAATAAGATTAGTTAATAATAATATTAGTGGTAATAATTATAATAACAATGTTGTTTAATGATGATGTATTTATGTAATAGGAGTTTTAATTAACAAAGAGAAATAAGTTAGTGTAATTGATTAATAAATAAAATAGATTAAATGATGATTAATGAGAGTTGAGGAATAAAATAGTAAAAAGAATCCTAGGGTGGTAAATAATTAATTGTAATGGTAAATGATAGTTAAATAAATATGGGGTTAATTATTAATTAACAATTGATATAATTTAAATCAAGTGGGGTTTTATAGCAATTTAGAAAAGATGAGGGTTTAACATGTGGAGCTTTATCTACATGCCACATGGAGCTGTGGCTGTCCAGATGGGATCACAAGAGAGGGACACATCCCTCTCTCTTTACCACACGCACGTGTGTCTCTCTCTCCCCTTTTCTTCCTTTCCTTTTCTTCTTTTCTTTCATTTCCGTTCCTGCTTCTCTTCACGCAGCAGCAGCCCTCTCCCCCTTTCTCTTTTCTTTTCCTTTTCCTTCTTCCTCTTCTCTTCTTCGGTTCCTCCACACCACGCACAGCACAGCACAGCAGATCGTGAGAGAGACCAGTCCGTGAGAGAGATGATGCGAGAGAGATGATGCTGAGAGAGAGATGCAGAAATTGAAAGAGTGACCGTGAGTGGGCTGAGATCGTGCAGTGAATGGTGAAGCCAAAGATGGGTTCCGGCCATGGGTTTTCTTTGTGAGATAAATCCTTGCCTTTTCTCTACAATTGTCGTTATACCAAATGATTTTAGACTAGAAAGCCATGTAAATTGCTATGGTCCCTTCTATGTCCGAATCTAGGGTTTAAGTTTGGAGTTTTGGGGCTTTTTGCTTTGTTGATGGTTGGTGGCCGTGCATGTTGAATTGGAGATCAATTGGGTTAATTTGGATTATTGATTGGGGGATTTTTTCATGCATGGCCGAGTGACCCATTTTGTGAGAAAGTTATATGCTGATTTTGGTAGTCTTAGCCGAATGAGTATTGTTTATGGGTATGTAGTGTAAATTTTTATGGGTCTATTGAATGAGTGTTGTTATACCTTTAATTGGGTATGTTGGGGTGATGATCTTGTTGGGAATTGCTGGAAAAGTAATTGACATTTTGCTTGGGCTGTTTTATTAGAAGTATGAATGCTGAATTTGGAGGATTAGATGATAGAACTTTTGGACTGTTTTGATGGTTAATTAGTTGCTAGATTTTGGGCTGATTTGATGGCTAGATTGTGTATTGATTTAGAGTTTAATTTATGTTTAAATGGACTGCTTCAATGGCTGAAATTCCTAGCTGATTTCTTAGTGTTTAGCCGTGAGTTTGGGCTGTTTTGTGATGATTCGGCTTTGCTGATTTTCTTTAGAGGATTTAGCTATGGTTGAATGGTTATAGGTATTATGAATAGATGAATATCCATTATTGTTGGTTAAGGGGATGTTCATTGGTTAGCTCTAAGTTTGATTGAGTTTATGGGCTGAACGGTTTAGGAAAAATGGAGGAGTTTTAGAGAATTAAATTGTTGTAGATTGGCCTTTGGTGTAGATTGTTATGAGATTATAATTTAATCCAAGAGTGTTTATAACCCATTTAATCCTTAAGTCTTATAGTCTAAATGACTAGGGCCCTTAGTGAATCAAAGAGTATGTATTAAAAGGAAGGTTAAAGGTTAATAAGTCTCAACCATGGTGAGCTATGGTTCAAAATGAAATATGTATAAGAGAAATAAGATTGATGTATAAATAGTTATAATAAGAATAAGTGTAAGACATTATTTATCAAAAAAAAAAGAATAAGTGTAAGACATAAATGAGTAATATATGAAATAATGGAGATAGATGTATTCCAATATAAGAAACAAATTAATAGCAAGTAGCAATGATAAAGTGATAAGGTATCTAGCTAGTTTTAGGATAGTGAGTGATGTTCGAGAAAGAGAGCGCATGGGTAGCTCTATGTGTAATAATGTTTAGAGTCCGATTGTTTAGACAAGTCTAATGTCGTGATTGATTGTAGGTATATTATACGGGATTGGAGGCTTAGGACTAAAGCTAGTCCTCCAATGTAGTGCAAGGTAATTGGGTCGTGGAAGCACTTCACGAGAGTAAGCAAGCTTGAACGCCCTAGTTGTGAATCCCTCACTGTTTGAAAGTGAGTAATCTTTTACTCACTGAGGACGAATACGTTTTATGTTTTCAAAGAATTTTATAAATGATTTTAGATATTTTAAAGATGCTAAACAAGTTGAGAAATAATAGAATTTAATGCCTTTAAAGATTGTTTAAAGCTATGGAAAAGTCGAGCCATTCATATGTTGTTTGAGAACGGTTTATTGTTATTTGTATCCTTCAATGTTTTATGAATATTTGATGAGTTATTATGATTTTGAAAGTGTTGAGATATGAAATAAATACTATAAGAATTGATCACTTTGATATATTGAGATGATGATTTATAATGGTTGAGAAATGATTTTGATTTCAATTGTTATGACATGATGGTTGAGAAAAGATGTTATGTTGAGATTTGAAAGTTGTATAGACATGAGCATAGCATTGATGTGTGAGTATGATCATGGGCTAAGAAAAAAGATAATGAAAAAAGGGTTGGGCCCATTATGATATGATGAAAGATATGAAAGGTGCTAGGGCTGGGCCTGTTACGCACAGGTGCTAGGGCTAGGCCCGTTACGCACAAGTTATGAAAGGTGCTAGGGCTGGGCCCGTTACGCACAAATGCTAGGGCTGGGCCCGTTACGCATATGATATGAAAGGTGCTAGGGCTGGGCCCGTTACGCACAAGTGCTAGGGCTGGGCCCTTTACGCAAAAATGCTAGGGCTGGGCCCGTTACGCATATGATATGAAAGGTGCTAGGGCTGGGCCCGTTACCACACAAGTGCTAGGGCTGGGCCCGTTACGCACAAGTGCTAGGGCTAGGCCCGTTACGCACAATCGTGGGCAGTTTGCTAGGGCTGGGCCCGTTACGCAAGCTGTACACACAATGATAAATAAAGAAAAGTGGAAGATTAAAGCATACATTGTATTATTCTTGATGATTTATGTGTATTGGTTTAAGAATTATTTCATGCTAGATGTATTGGTATGCATAACAGTTTTTATGAAAAGGAACTTATGTATACGTGTACAGATGGTGTGCATATGATGTTTTGTGGAATCTTATTATGTATAAGATATGCATTAAATGGTTTATATGTATATGTATCCAAACGTGTTTTGGAGCATATGCATACATTCACAGTTATGTAATGATTTAAATTGCTTTATGAATGTGTTGTTTACTTCATCAGCCACACTGAGTTTGATAAATGAAAGAATAATATTTTTATGAAATTGAGTGGTTGATATTGTAAGCGATTACATAAATAAAAGTTTGGCTCATTGCGAAAACCCTCGGGGGAGTCTTCATTCTTTATGAACTGTTGACTCACCCTTTCTTATTTTCTTTCCCTATGTAATCATGGATGATCCCTATGATTACATAGATGTTACTTTTGTTGCAGGTTGAGGGATTAGCGTTGGTTCGGGTGCGAGTTTAGAAGTCATTCAGGAGTATGATTGGTTTTGCTAGCTGGTGGTTTGCTGACTTAAGCTTAGTTAGCCTTTGTTGATTTGTATTGATGCTTAGTGTGGCAAGCTATTGTGATGATGTATTATTTATTGAGAGTTTGAAGTAATGAATTGATGTAATGTAATAGTAAGCTCTGGTTTATTTGATTGACAAGTTTATCAGGTCATGGAAAGATTAAATTATTATAGATGTTTCCGCTGCTTATATTGTTTAATGATGTAGTAGTAACGTCTTGTGGCTTATTGAGGAAAGAAAATTTTTATTTCCACTTTTGCTCTATGAATTTAGAGCTGGACGTTACAAGGACTGTTTGTTGGTCGGATGCTTATTAAGTGTCCAGAATATACTCTAATCTAATTCAGAAAACGATTTTTGGTTGGTTTTGATTTGAAAGCTAAATTAAGCATAAACAATTAATGAAATAAAAGAGAAGAAACATAGGGAAATGATTTCACCACAAACCTCATACCAATGGCAGATTATATTCCTATAGGATTCTTACTATATGTGTGATATGATGCGCATAATGGGTGTCAACCATATGATGACATCGACAAGAAAGTACTTTAGTTAAAAGGTGATGATAACCCATCTTCGGTTAGCACGGATCGTCCACCTAAACTCTAGTTGTGGTACGATCCGTCTTCCCTAGGTATGGCCTATAAAACCTTCTAATGAGCATACACATTATCAAGAAATGAGTATAACCCATCTTCGGTTGGCATGATCCGTCTACCTACGTTACACTAATCTAAGATGTAGTACGGATCATCTTCCCTAAGCATGGCCTATCTAACCTCTTGATTTTATGTCAAAACATATCATTGCACAGCTATCATTCTTATAATCACAGAAAATAAGAATGTCGATTTCATTCAAGACTAAGAAACTTCTTATAGACAAGATGGAGTTTTTGTCAAAAATGAGTATAAACATTGAATCAATTACAATTGTTTGCAAACCTCTAAGCTAAGCAATCATCAAACATATACTAAAAATCCCAAAATGATTACAATCAAACCATGGACTTGGAAAGGGCTACATCAAACCCTATGAAAAAGAATTTAGCTACTCATGGAGGATATGAAACTCTCTATTGCATTAGAGAAATCCATTCCTTGAGTGTTATGAGCTGCTGGCCAAAATTCCCCAGAACCAAGAACCCTAATTCGTGCTTCCACTCAGAAAATCGACCCTTTGGATGAGAGGTTCAGCTCCTATTTGAATCCTTCATGAAATCCCTCAAAATCACAATCCAATCCCTTAGTTTAAGGGATTGAGTCTCTCCCAATCCCTCATTGCGAGGATATGGAGTCAAAACCACCATTTGAGGGATCTCAGAGGTGAATCCGTGCTTGACCCAATCTTTAGGAACATTTTCCTCCCCCAAATCAAGTGCAGATCTCAAATTGGATTCTGGTGCGACCGAGTTCGCTCGAGCCATTTTAGTACTTCGCTCGAGCTATGTTGAGTGCTTCCACGCTCGAGCTAAATGATGACTTAGCTCGAGCCATTTAAATTCTTTTTCGCTCGAGCTAACTTATGACTTCGCTCGAGCCATTCCGACTTCATCAGCATACTTTGAATTTTCCAAGACAAAAGTCCATGATGTAAAGTGCACATTCATTGTAAGACCTGAAAGCACTAACTAACACAAAAACATGACAAAATGTTATATTACAAAATAACTAAGGTTTAACAAATGCGAGTTAAGGGGCTTGAATGCATAACATTCAAGGCTTATCATCCACCAAAAATACATACAAATCAATAGCAATATAATAAACTTGTTACACAGTTGAGGAAAACTGCCCATCTTTTTCACTCTTTTTGGCTTTTAGGATTTGTTTATAATAGGGGCAAGCAATAGGCCATATCTAATTGACCCAATACTTCTATGGCCTGGTAGATTTGATAAGCTCTTATATGTTGGAGTCACTTTCGATGCATCTTATCCTAAAGTTACTCATGGCCCATTTTGAAAGAGCATAGAAAAAAAAAACCAAAGAAAAAAAAACCAAAAAAAAATGACAAAGAAAAAAAAAAGACACAAACTTCTAATTGGAAGTGGGTGTCGTTGGACGAGGTTCAATTTTCCTCAACTGAATTCTGGGCTTATGCGATTCATCATTTGGAGATGAGATGCAGATGAGGGCGCCATTTATTGTTGTAGAAATATCCACCTAAATAAATAGGTGAATCAATGCACGTTTTACTCGCAAGTGCACAAGATCGAAACGATAGTATAGACTGCAAATACGAGATCATTCCCACGAGGATTGGTAAACTATGTTTAAAAAGAAATTCCTAAAAAGATATCTTGAATGAGATGAGATAAAAATATTGAATTAAAATAATAAGAATAAAAGGCTAGGGCTTCGATATCCACCGCTAATCATACTCAAATAAGGTAAACAATATGCACAATGCTACAACCATATCATGATACTCAATGTTTGCCAACCTAAGAGCATGGCATCTACTCCTTAGGCTATTGATCTCCCTAAGCAACAAGTTAGGCATGACATCTACTTTAACTCTTTTCTTTCTCAAAGGATTTAGCATGACATCTATTAAGTTGTTCTTCAAGAAAGCATAAAACTATGGAGATCGATCGACAAACACATGAAGCCTAGAGCATAGCATCTACTCCGGTTTTCCATGTTGATTAATCCAAGAACCTGTGATGGGGTTCTTTTGTTACTCTATTAGGCCCAGGACTCGGCCATCCAAATTGACCTAAATAATATATCCATACCACAAGCATATGATGATCAAACACATATATGTGAGGAATTCAAGAAAACCGGAAATAATCAAGTTAAGCATCAAAATATGAATTGTAGCAAGACAAACTGAAACCTTAAAGAGACATGATTAGGGCTTCAATCGAGCCCTAACTAAATTATTAGGTACACATAATCTGGATGAAAATCATCCCCATAAGAAAATAACAAAGACAAACTAAAAAGAAAGAAAGAACTAAGAAAAACCCTTCTTTGAAGCCTTTGATTCTTCTCCTCAAGCTTGTGTGTTTGTTTTGGAGGACTTAGGGGAGTATTTATAGAGTTTAGGGACAACCCTAGTAAATTTTGTGCACCCTAGGAAGTCCAAAATCGAGTTGGAGTAGGTTTAGGATTTTTCCAAATCGAATCTGCCGACGTTACTGTTCACCACGCAAAGTCGGTTGAGCCACCTTGATAAGTCACTCGAGAGGACCTTATCTGCTTTAGGTTTTGCTTAATTATTTGTTCCTCTCTGAGTCCTCTTTCCAACGCCCTTGACCTTGCGTTAATCTGAGTTTTGAGCTAAGAGTTATGGCTAAAATAGTGCACAAGAGTCAAATGTTCAACAGCTTTGCAACAGTTAATGTGTTTTAAGCCGGAGTTGATAGAATTGACTTCTTTTTTTCCAAAACCTACAAAATAAGGGAAAAACACAAAAACAACACAAAACATCATATTATAATGAAACTAAGGGATTACCATA